>CAVNYN010227278.1:40171-73836 GCA_963692815.1 Nyctanthes arbor-tristis
CCCCCCCCCCCCCCCCCCCCCCCCCCCCCCCCCCCCCCCCCCCCCCCCCCCCCCCCCCCCCCCCCCCCCCCCCCCCCCCCCCCCCCCCCCCCCCCCCCCCCCCCCCCCCCCCCCCAACTCCTGTGAACAGAAGAAATAACCTAGAGTTTACCCTTCCATCATGAACCTTCCCACGAAAGACAAAACAAACAAATGGATGTGGGAAAATTCAACAACCAGAAAACTGAAGCAGGATACCACAGATGAACTCATACTTGAACTGATTTAACCAAGTTAACTTTAAATGGTAAAACCAAAACCAAATAGAGCGATAAATTAATCAATCAATCACAATCACCAAGTAAAGATTCAGATAACAAAAGACCATAAGAGAAGGGGAAAACAAATACCTGACCCTTTTCACCAACAACGACTAAATCATCAGAATCCTCATCATCAAATTTACTATTCTCTACTGCCAGCCGCTTATCCGGGTCGTCATCCAAGATCACACACTCATCATCGTCATCGTCAACCTTACTATTTACACTTCTCGCAGAGGAATTTGAAGAATTTAATCTTGTTTTCTTTGGTTTGACAATAACTTCATCCACCAAAACCACATCATCAGAATCATCGGTAACTCTGTCCACCTGAAATAATAGTTCCGATAGCCAATCATGGTCTTCTCCGCCACCGCCGTAACCACCGGCCCCTCTTGTCTCGCCAAAGCCGGACTCTTCATCAGAGCTTATTTCGAGTATGACTGGGTCCGAATTTTCCATCAGTATAGAAATTGGAAACCGTCAATTTTCATAAATTACTCAACTCCTAAACTGTCCACCACTGTCCCCGCCAGATCACACATAAAATTCAGAATGAAACCCCCTTATCTTGAAAAATAGAAGCAATTTCAGGTACAAAAGGAAAAAGCTACTGGGTTTTAGGAATTCCAGCCCAGAAAACTCGTCCGAGAAAGAAAGATTAAAAAATACACAACAACGTACAAGGAAAATTAGGCATGTAATGTAATAACTTAATAATCCAGTAATTGCCACTTCCACAGAAGAAAGGTCATTGTTACTTTAAAGGGAAATGAATGATTTGGCAAGATTTCTCGACGGCACGAATGAATAAAAGAAAAAGGGAAGAGAACACTAATTCAAGAATTGGAAAATGACTTTAGAAAGTAGACAATTTCAGATTCTATTTGGGAAAGCATGCGTGTGCACCGTATGGTACGGGTTGGTTGAGTCAGGACTCGTGCCTGACTTCCCAAGAAGAGTCCCGAGTTGAGTTCTCACAATTTGGCCGTAAACATGTTGCTGGACCACCATCGGCGGACTCAAAATAGATGCGGGAAGGGAAACCAGATGAGGCAAGTGGACATAAGGGATCATCAGGCCATGGCTGGGCTACTCGTAACTTGTTCATCGGGCTCGCCCGAGTTCTATACTAGAATACCGTTCTCTTTTCTTTTTGTTGACCATGCTAGATGTCTTTTTTATGAGATGTTAACAAAACAATTTCATTTGTTTTGAAGCTCATGTTCTTTGGGTGGTCGTATCACGATTTTGTAAATTTTCTAAAATAATTGTATATGTTAAGAATCGATGCCTAAACTTTAATCTCATGAGTCTTATTATATTAAGGGCGTGACAATATAAAACCGTGAAGTAATGGCCTAGGCTTTAAAGTGGACAAGATCTTAAAGTTGACATCGGCACAAAAAGACATGTCAACATACAAAAAACGAGTGTTCTATGTGATGTGTCTTTTATGACAACTAATTATGTCCAACACTTGTGATAAAATTTGATGGTAGGAGATAATGACTAGTCATGTTCCGGTGGAGACATCCTCTCTCAAATGGTACTGGGGTCTATATATGAAACCAATACTAATTTTATGTGAAAAAACAGAGTGTCTTTAGACATCTAAATACCCCCAAGCTCTTGATCAAAATCCAGGTAATGATAGAGCGTGTTGAAGGCATGTGGATTATCTTTTTCACGTGAATATAGAAGAGAAAACTCCTTAATATCGATAATTAGTTAACAACAACTTGATAGGAGCCAAATCAATGACTATGACGAGTAAGAGATATGAAGAATGGTTAAAAACCATAATAAAAAATAAATAAGTTGAGAATCAAATTTGGAAATTAGCACCAACACTTTAGAACAAACTATTGTGAGTTTTTAAGGCCAAAGAAGGAACATATACAAATTATCTTATGAGGTCTAAGGTTAGGTTGGTAAATAAGTAGTATGCAAAAGGAGACGTTGATTGTAATGAGATGTTTGCGTTGTCAATTGAGAACTATGGTTGCATTTGCTGAACATATTTTGATTTGAAACTTGAACAACTAGATTTAAGACCGCTCTTTTACATCGTGAAGTGATGATCAAATCTTGATGAATTAAATTAAAAGTGGATCATGCATTTTTTTTTTTTCGAAAGGATATTTGTATGAATTGAAACGACTAACTAGAAAACAGCAAAGGCGCCGGTTTCTTTTTATTTAACAATCAAGTTTTATATTGTTTTTCAATTAAAATTCTCTATATTCTCATTGGCATGCTTGAATTTAGATCAATTACATTGCTTCTAGCTAAACACTTCATGTTATTTGAAATGGGAATTATTGTAATGTAAAAGAAAATGGATATATGAGTCAGATTCCACACCCTAATTTAGTTTCAATATTCAATGGTTTGCATTAGACTGAACTTAACTTTTGCGCTAAGTACTCTTAAATAGATCCATGTTAGTCCTACTCATCGACAGACGACGACCTATATAATTGTAACAAAAGGAGTATAATAAATGAAGCTAATGATATCATCACTAAAGAGTAGTAATTTTTTTAGGGACGATGATGACACAAACTGAATTCATAGACTGTACCAAAGGACTAGAAGAGATTGGATGAATGCTACGAGATGAAGCTCGACAATAAACCTATACGTATTTTTCTTATAAGTAATGCTACTTAGCTCTAGTTTACATCATATT
The DNA here is from genome assembly GCA_963692815.1 of Nyctanthes arbor-tristis. Classification (NCBI taxonomy): domain Eukaryota; kingdom Viridiplantae; phylum Streptophyta; class Magnoliopsida; order Lamiales; family Oleaceae; genus Nyctanthes; species Nyctanthes arbor-tristis. The sequence goes on from CAVNYN010227278.1 coordinate 43,169, forward strand.
AAATGATAAGTTAAATGAGTCATATGTGCGTACTTTTTAACTTCACTTAATCTAATGACACGTATATTGCCACCAAATTAGTATTTGGCAGCATTAGTGTTAGATAACATTACTTATCTTTTGTAGTTGTTACGCATGTCGAAAGCTAATTGTCTTTAGTTTGTTGCTTATAAGCTCACATAGTGTAGCCCCAAGGGCAAGACAAGAGTTGCCAATAGAAGAAGGGATGCCAGGTAGTTTTCGTTGTTATTTTTTGCGAGTAATTCTAATTTTTTGTGAGTATTTTTTAATTTGTGTTTGTTTTATCAAAAAAAAAAAAAAGAATTTTTAATTTGTGTTTGGAGCTCCTTGTGCTAAATAGTTTGAATTTGAGCCCAACACGCTTCTTATTTTATTCTTTATATCTAGTTCACTTTGCAGAGCTTGTGGTTGATGAATATTTGAAACATGACCCTGCTTTTAATATTGTATTTTAAAAAACTTAATTAATGTTGTTGGAAAACTATAATAATTTCAAAATATAGTTTTATTAATTACTATACAATATATATATTAATACACCATTTCATTTATTCAATTTCATTTTAATTGTTCTTACTTGTTGATTACTATGCATAACTAAATAAATGAAAGTATATTAGAAAACTAAAAGAATTAAATAGGAAAAGTTGATTATAATTTAGGACAGATTAAAAAAGAATAGTGAACTATTTATACGAGATGGAGAGGGTATATATTAATTGGACTATGCTATAATCAATTCCATCTCATGTTCACTCAACATCCACTCTATTGAATTCCTTATATATCGTATATAAGGAATTCAATGGGGGTGGATGTTGGGTAGACACGAGATGGGATGAATACATATCATTATCCAATCAATCCAATGTTGTCTTTTTTTTTTTTTAAAGAATAATCCAGTGTTGACTTAAAAATCAAACTAAATGCTTGGTTGGCAAACAATAATAACCAAGCTAGCTGCTATCCAACATTAATTCTCAACTAATATTTGCCATATATCCATCTGATTTTCGAATTTGTGCAAATTACATACGACTAAAATTGTGTGTACACCTCTAAAATTACACGACAACTTTAAAATTAAGCCCACACGGCAATATTAATATAAAATTGCTTGGTCAGTGACTTATACTGCTCCACACAGAAAATATCAATGTCAGAAAAGCATCTCTGTTAATATAAGAGGATATCTAATAAGTTTGATCTAACACTACCTGTTTGGTGCTAATGTGGCACCAGATGTGTGCCATATAGCTCCAGACTTATTGTGCCTAAATATAACTATGATATTTAATGTTAGTGTAAGATTTATGTTTGAGAAAAAAATCAAAGGGAAAAAAGTTAAGGGGAAAAATCAGGGGCAAAAAAAACCTATTTCTAAATAATGTAAGATCGGAAGAATTGAGGGGATATAAATTGGACACATGGCGATATTTTATTAGATTGAAATGAAAGTGAGACAAATTCAATGAGGGGGAAAAAAGCCAACCCCCAAGATAACATTTTCCACTCTAAAACGAGTACATTATTTGAGTTTATTAGCTACTCAGGCATGTACATGTACATGTTGTTAAACCTTTTGTTTAATAAAGTGATCTTTCTTATTTGGCGTATAAATTTTCTTTTTAATTATTTCGTCCAGATAAATATTTACTGATGATAGCAATGTAATATTGACATCCTTATTTTTTATACATTTCTAATGGCAACAGTTGACTCCCGTTTCTTTTACTCTAATTATGTGTATTATTACTTATTTAACATTTGCTATATTACCAGATACATAAAAAATATATAAAATCTTTGACGAGCTTGAATGGAGTCATTTGAATTGACTATTACTTTCAACTTCTTGAATTTTTAAAATAAATATGCACTTATTTTATTATTCTATTAAATTTAATTTCTTTTATATTAGAATTAGTCTTCCCATACAACGCACGAGTGTAGTATTAGTTATAATGTATTTTGAAAAAGAGAATCAAACACCCTTTAAATATTGGTCCATGTGATGTTCAATTTAAAATAAATTCTAAAGCGTGTAGAATCGTTAAAAACAACTCGAAGATTTTGAAACACAAATTAATTATTTTTTCAAGCAATTGACACCTTCGAAATTGCCAATTGTTTGAAGGCAACATTGAACAAACGAAACAAATCAACGGAGCATAAGGCACAAGTAGTAGCATTTGGTAAGAGGAGCCATGTAATGTAAAGGCAAATCAAGAGCGGGCAAATAAATGCCACCATAAGTGAGCCTCTCACCACTGCCATAATCTCGTACATACATCCTACTCTTTCATTCTGTCTGAGTCCATACCAAACATTTAGGTAACCGAAAACAATAATCAAAAGATTTTAACTTGTATTTCTTCTCCTGGTCATCTTCAATACCATCCATCTTCGATGAATTTGGTATAGAGACCAACTGTGGAGACCGTCTGAATAAACTCACACTTGGGTTCTTCCTTTTTTTTTTCTTTATAACTACGCGGTCACCATAGAAGAACTACCAACTTCAGTACTATCCAGTCCATGTTATACCTGGAATCCCGTACATCAGAATCTCTTGCTGTATCCAACTTGTAACAAACATGTGTAGCACTAGACACAAGAACGCATAACCTTTAATAGGATTTATTTTTCAATCAGATACAATACGATACAGTATAACATAATGAGCACGTTAGAGGTTAATGTAATTGAGAGGACCATCTAATACAACATATTCTATTGACAAAGATCCATGGATGGAACATTAAGTGTGCTCTACAACGTATTAAATTTGACCAAAACATCTCGTGAAAGTAGAGGCATTTAAGCTCCTCCAGAAACTATGTATCTCTCTAACCCCCAATCCCAACCCCAACCCCAACCCCAAACCCACCCCCCAAAAACAACCAAAATGCATCTCCAAAAGATACTCGTGATGGAGAGCTCTTAAATTTCACGAGCTTTACCTTTGTCTCAGGGGTTCAGACATGGCTCCTAAACTCAGATTTGAATTCTCTTCAACACCTTCAAATACCCCCCAAGTGTTGCTTTCCACGAAATGTACAACACCAACTACTTCGACTCAAGCGTCAGACTCTCCATGGAACCCAAAGTTCAACTCCTATCTTTTATCATTTTACTCTACTTTCTTTGTGTCCATGCACAGACTTTACAAACCTACATAGTTCAACTCCATTCTCAGGGGTTGACCAAGTCTTTGTTTAGCTCAAAACTTGATTGGCATCTCTCTTTCTTGCAGAAAACCATTTCTCCAGAAGAAGATTTTTCGTCTCGACTTCTGTATTCATACAGCTCTGCCATGGAAGGTTTTGCAGCTCAACTGTCACCGGTTGAGCTTGAGACCTTGCAGAAGTCACATGAAGTAATATCCATACGACCAGACAGAAGGCTCGAAATTCACACTACTTACTCTTACAAGTTCCTGGGACTTAATCCAAGTGGAGGAGCTTGGGCAACTTCTAGATTTGGTCGAGGAGCAATAATTGGCGTGCTTGACACTGGAGTCTGGCCAGAGAGCCCAAGCTTTGATGATAGAGGGATGCCTCCGGTGCCTCAGAAATGGAGAGGGATCTGCCAAGGAGGACAAGATTTCACAGCTGCAAATTGTAATAGAAAACTCATTGGTGCAAGGTACTTCAGCAAAGGTCATCGTGTGGCATCATACTCATCGTCTCCAGATATTGTCTCAGAATATGCATCACCCCGAGATTCCCATGGTCATGGTAGCCATACAGCATCAACTGCCGCAGGAGCTCCAGTGCCAATGGCAAGCGTGCTTGGAAATGGAGCTGGTGAGGCTCGAGGAATGGCCCCAGGTGCTCATGTTGCCATCTATAAGGTTTGTTGGTTCAGTGGCTGTTACAGCTCAGACATCCTTGCAGCAATGGACGTGGCCATCAGAGATGGAGTTGATGTACTCTCCCTGTCATTAGGCGGCTTCCCAGTGCCCCTGTACGAGGACAGCATTGCCATTGGCAGTTTTCGAGCTATGGAGCATGGAATTTCAGTCATATGTGCTGCAGGTAATAATGGTCCAATCCAATATTCTGTAGCCAATGAGGCTCCTTGGATTGCTACCGTCGGTGCAAGCACACTTGACAGAACATTTCCAGCTATAGTTCGACTAGGCAATGGGAAGTTCCTTTATGGAGAATCCATGTACCCTGGTAATCATATTGCAAGTGCCGGAAAAGAGCTCGAGCTCATTTATTTAACTGGAGGCCGTGAGGGTAGTGAATTTTGCATGAGAGGTTCTCTTCCGAAAGCAAAAGTTCGAGGTAAAATGGTAGTGTGCAAGCGTGGCATAAATGGGAGAGCAGAGAAGGGTCAAATAGTAAAGGAAGCAGGTGGTGCTGCAATGATCTTAGTGAATACAGAAATAAATTTGGAGGAAGATTCTGTCGATGCCCATGTCCTCCCAGCAACATTGATAGGCTTCGACGAATCAATTCACTTGGAAAGCTATTTGAACTCCACAAGGAGACCAAGAGCTAGAATCATATTTGGAGGAACCATCATTGGAAAATCCCGAGCACCAGCAGTAGCTCAATTTTCCTCAAGAGGACCTAGTTTTACCGATCCTGCCATCCTCAAGCCTGACATGATTGCCCCAGGAGTTAACATAATTGCTGCTTGGCCACAAAATCTCGGCCCAAGTGGCCTTCCAGAAGATTCAAGAAGAGTGAACTTCACTGTCATGTCGGGGACTTCCATGGCTTGTCCCCATGTCAGCGGAATAGCTGCTCTGATTCACTCGGCTCATCCAGAATGGACCCCGGCTGCAATCAAGTCAGCAGTTATGACAACTGCTGATATGAAAGATCACTTGGGGAAACCGATAATGGATGGAGACAAGCCTGCTGACCTATTTGCAATTGGAGCAGGACATGTAAGCCCAGGGCGAGCCATCAATCCAGGACTGATATACAATATCCAGCCAAACGACTATATAGCTCATCTATGCGCTCTTCCGATCTCACTCTAGGATATACACGATCTGAAATTTTTGCCATAACTCACCGGAATGTGAGTTGCCATGCAATCATGCAGCACAACAGGGGATTCAGCCTCAATTACCCCTCGATATCTATAATTTTCAAGCAGGGAGAGACAAGGAAGATGATTAAAAGACGTCTAACAAATGTGGGCAGTCCAAATTCCATTTACTCAGTGGAAGTGGAGGCACCTGCAGGAGTCAAGGTGCAAGTGAGACCACAACATCTAATATATAAACATATGAATCAAACTTTGAGTTACAGAGTTTGGTTTATATTAGAGAAAAGAATAATAACGGATACAGCAAAATACACTCAAGGACGTCTGACATGGGTTAACAAAGGAAATAGTTTTTATAGGGTTCAGAGTCCCCTTTCAGTAACCTGGGCGTCCAAGAAGTGAAATCATGTCTTACTAGTACAACTAATGCCTTAATTCTGCTTAATTTTTCTATTTTCTAATCACTATGAGAAATACTCTGTGTTTCATCATTAATATACTTGGTTTAGATTGCTATCTCTATTCACTCAGTGTTAGATGTTTGTCGATTAATTTTTCTTTTATCTTTGAGCTTGTTCTCTATAACTTTATGAAAAACCTAAAAATTTATCAAATCAATATCAACCACACATTTTCCATATTAAAAAAAAAAAAAATTCACACTTCCTAATAATCTTTCTTTACATCTTCATCCGCACATTCTCCTATCTCCTTTACATAAATCTCTAGAGAACAAGCTCTTTAACTTCCATATTAACTGTACTAAAGCCATTTATAGCATTAGCTATATATAGATAATTTCTTTTGCTAAATTCTATCCTTGAAAGTCACTTGTATTTCACCTATCAGGTTCCACTCCCCTTTCTCAATCTGTCATTAAAAGCCACAGCACTGACCTATGTTACATGGTTCTCACCTTGCATACGGACCTATTTAGCTTGAAAGTAGGTGAAATGAATCAGTCTAAACTTCTATTTGTTTTTGCAAGTCACTAAGTGAGAGACTATCTTTCCATATATACATTCATTGACACTGAATCATAAGCTATCTCAAAGTCCAAAATTAGTAATTGGGTTCTGTCTTGCACTTTGATTCCAAACATCAAATTTCAGCGTCCTTCCACATTATTATTAGCTACCCCATTTTAATTTCTCCATTCTCTGCCCAAAAAATTCTTACGTTGACGTAGGAATCCCTAATTAAACCAATCCATGCGTTCCTAATTTCATCACTTGAAGGCTTATCCAGTCGTATAATTCCATTAGTTACCCTTCTGCAAATAAAATTGTCATATTCCCAACAATATCACCTCTCCATTTTAACCTCATCCAATGGTTATACACGATTCTTGCTATTTTCAGCAGAAGCATATAAACATTATATTCTATTACAGTCTAGTTACCCAGATCACCTCCTAAAAAGAAAGTTATGTTGTGTTTCCTTCTAAACATTTTATCTAAACATTTTCTTTGTACTCACCTATAAAATTTCTTAGTTTTCTCAGAATCATATAACAATGTGGCCATTTTTGTGGGCAAATCTCAAAGCTTTTCCTCGAAAAACTGAATTGGGCATACTACCACACGGTTCATCAACTAGAAAGTTACCATACGGACTAGGTTTTGTGCTATGTCACATAAATTTTTTCTGCAGTTATAATCGCCAAATAGAAAATGAAGATTTAATCAAAATTGAACTGCAGAGAATCCAGCATTTGCATAAAGTGAAAAGAACTGCATAATAATGTGGATTGGAGGAGGATCGGAGATACCACCAAGAGAATATAAGAGAGGGTGGAACGACGAGGGTGAGAGTCAGCACGACGCCGTTCGTGCTATGGTCGGTGGGGGAAGGCCGCTGTCACCCGATTAAGAAATATATATTATATATTTCTCATGGCACCCGATTGAGACATATCGGATGATGTTAAATCGATACTGCTATTGGTGGAGCTCACGTCATCTGCTCGTGTTACAAAGAACTAACGGAATGTTAGATCAGTAAGCTAGTGTCAAAAAAAAAAAAAAAAAATATATATATATATATATACACACACGTATATATATAAGGCATCACAAATGAGATATAAACTTTGAATATGGCTTAATTATGCAAATGGCTCCTAACCTTTGCCTTTGCTTTGCCAAATGCCCCCTGACTTTTCATTTCTACATTGAACACCACTAACAATGATTTGTTCGGAGATAGCCCTTGCCGTCCAGTTCCGTCCAAATTCCCTATCAAAGTAGCACATTGCTCGCAATCTTCTCACATCCAATGATAAATGTGTCTATTAAATTATTAAGATACTTCATTATTTATGATTCCTGCCAAAATAGAAAAGTCAACCACATCTCCTAAGAAATGCGGTATCGTTTTTATTGAAGTGGAAATATTAGTGAGTTTAAGGCATCTTGGATAAATAAAAACCTAGGTAGAAGGTTTCTTACTTGTCGTATCCCTTCGATAATTTCTCAATTTATTCTATTTAATAAATGTGCTAGCCTTTTTGGATAACCCATCAGTTGACTTCTAAAAAAAAATGAATACTGAACAAAGTTTTAAAAATATTTCTAATAGCTACAACCTTAACATGTAAAGAATACCCCAAACTAGAAAAAGAATACTTGGCCTAGTTCACATCTAATCTACAACCTTAACATGCAAAGAATACCCCAAACTAGAAAAAAAATGCTCGGTCTAGTTCACGTCTAAGGCCAATAAAGAACTCGTAACACAATAATGGAAATCCAATAAAATTTCCAAACTATTTTCCAATAGCCTTGTATAGGCCATGCATTATTTTAACAAGGGATTTGGATGTAATTGGACGGAAAGGGCCATCTCCAAGGGAATAAGCAAACGTTAGAGGTATTCAGTGTAGAATTAGAAGGTTGGAGGCCATTTGTGAGGCAAATGCAACAATTAGGATTCATTTGTGTAATTAAGCCTTTTGAATATAGACCGGACGTAACTCTTTTGAGAACTCAAATAAAGAGAGAACCCTGCACAGTGGCTTAGCCAATTTCTAGTGTAATAGATCGCTCTCCGAACTAATCAAGAGCAACCAAATCTAACCAGAGATCGGGTTCCGAACTCAAAGTTCGATATGTTATATTAGCCAGATTTTAGTTGCTTATCCCCACGCAAGGACACCTCACCCTGGTTGTGGTGGGTGTATGAATGTTTAATATGAATATTTAAATTCACAGAGTGCGCTTCCATGTACACACATGGGATGAAATATGTCGTAACGGTACTTGTTGAATGTGTTTGAAAAATTTCACTATTTAAAAAGATCTTTTTCCTTTCTAGAAGAAGTGTTATTTACATACTAGGTGGTCAAATTTCGTACACATGAATTTATACGCGTCTCCAAAAGTTCTTTCAAGAAAGATGGGCCATGGACGTTTAAGTAAAAATGAAAGTGTGCGTACAAATCATATACATAAAATATATATAAATAGCATTTCTCCTTTTTCTAGTACGTTACTATCTGTAGATTAGTCAAGATGCAACAAAATTGTAAAATTGTGTGACGGAAGGATGTATTTGACAAAATGGATACTTAAGACACGGTAAGGTTTTAAGGAATACAAAACTTGATCAAATATTGGATTCAAGCCTTAAAATTTTCGAAGTCCAAACAACTAAAATGGAATTGAAAACTTATAAAAGTCTGTGCATAAACATCAAAACTAATGTTCAAACTTAAAAATCGTTCAAACTACCTCTAACACAATTTCTGTGAAATTCATTACAGAATCGTATATTTCATTATCTCTCTGATAAAGAATCTAAGTACGGTGATTCCTAGTTGCCTACCAAGAAATGCAAGATGCGAGGAAGACATAAAAAAAATATACCCTATAATAACAACATGAAAAACATATGTTAAATGCCACCAATAAAAAACCATATTTGTCCTCTATACCTCCTCTCTTGTACTTTTTATATAAAATGAACCAATGCCAATTGTTACCCCCCACCACCCCAACCCACACAAACGTGTTGACCCTGTAATTTTCTTCCCACTTGTTCAAGGAACCAGCGAAGCATATCTGACATGCCAAAAATCTAAAAGTGATATTTTTCCAGCTCAAGCAAATAAACAAACTGATATTTTTCTCTCCACAGCTACATCTCTCCTCTCTCCACCACTCAAATTTCTCCATTACTTTTCTTAACACTTTCCTCAAAAAGTGGTCAATAAAATGGAACCCTATGTATGAATTTCAATTCTCAGTTTATTTTCTGCAGCAGAATTTGCTCTGTTAATTTCCAGAGTTTGACAGAAGAAGAAGATGATAATGATCAGAAGTTCTTCAACTCCAATTCTTGGATCCCTTCTCTCATCCTTCTCTGAAAATCCCAGTAATAACAATCACTACCAATCTGAAGTGCCTAATGCTGCTACCTCGAAGGACACACCAACTTCCATTCACCAGAATCTCTCTTGTGGATCTCAGAACTATGCTAGCACTAGATCTCCATGGCATTCGTCTCCCTCGACCACGAGCCAGCGTTCCCTTAACGGATTTCGCAGGGTTTCTTCCGATGGAAACTTGGAAGAGTTAGCCAATGCTTCGTATAAAGCCGATGAGTTTGGTTTCTCCAACGGGTACAAGAAGTTTACACGCAAATCTATCTGTTTGGAGTCGATCCCATCCTTCTCGTCGTACAACTTGGGAACTTGTCAAGAAGATGAAGACAGCGCCGGGGAAGGGGAGGTCTTCGGAAGTGTTAAGGAAAAGAACGTATTTAGTATTGGAAACCAATTCGATGTGAATAACAGGTTTATGAAAGAAGAAATGTCAAATGTGAAGTTTGAAGGAGAGAGGAAGATGTATCTTGCAACGGGGCTTGGGGCTGCTGATATTAGTTGTTTCGACGACAATGGATCGGTTGGAGGAGGAGGAGGAAATGGTGGTGACGGCGGCGGGAAGTGTAGATCGGTGGCCTTTGATAGAGACGGCGAAGACAGCCGTGGTGGTGTCGGCATGGAAGAGCACTACAAGAAATTGCTAGAGGAAAGTCCCGGAAATCCTCTGGTTTTGAGAAACTATGCTCAATTCTTGTATCAAGTAAGTCTCTTCAATCGAATGGCTATAGAAATAAAAGAAGTTTTGGTTTGTGTTCTAAAATGTCTCACTTAGGTCCGTCTATGTTTATGCTTTAGTGGGTGTCACCAAATAAAATATCTGAAACGTAACATTTGTCAATATATAATTGGAAGTGGGCATTTGAAGGATGAATTTCCTCTGTTTCTTAACTTTGTCATGTTATATGCAATCAATCAATCAATCATTCTAAACAACATCATGAAACCTTAAAACATTTTTACACGGTTGGGATTGATTTTTGGTGGGCTGGGAGCTAGCTAAATGTTCTATAGTTTGCTGCTTTTAGGAAGAGTAAAAGGGCAAGAACTCATTTTTCTTGTTTTTTTTTGGCAGAGAAAGGGAGATCTTCAAGGAGCAGAGGAGTATTACTCAAGGGCTATTTTGGCTGATCCAGGAGATGGCGAAATTCTCTCGCAATATGCTAAATTAGTGTGGGAACTACACCGGGATGAAGATAGAGCCACAAACTATTTCGAACGGGCAGTGCAGGCGTCCTCACAAGACAGGTTCGTAGTCCCCCCCCACCCTTCCCCCCACAAAAAAAAAAAAAAAAAAAAAAGAAGAAACCTTAGCAAATTTAAACGGTAGTGTCATTCTGACTCTTTTACGATATTGTGTCACCTACAGTCATGTTCAAGCAGCATATGCCAGTTTTCTCTGGGAAATAGAAGACGAAGATGAGGAATCTAAGGATGCGCACGTTGAGCAGCCGACCTATAACAGCCAAGTGATGGCTTCTGCAACTGCTTAGTAGTGTAAATGCAAGACAATCTTTTTCAAGAAGGCAATAGGAGCAAATATTAGGGATGATAAGGATAGTCTAATGCATTCTTAACACTAAGGTGTTGAATTATATATAAATGTAGTGTAATATTTGGATTATTATTATATAATTCTTAACTGCCAGTGCATTTACCCATATAATTTCCAAATTCTTAGAAAATATCAAAGTTTAAAATCAGAATATTTGTTAAGTTTATACAATGTCATGTCATGAGCAGGGGAAGAGGGATGGGAGCCTAAATCCCATAGGAAGGTTATTAGTACACAACAGGATGTTAGTTTTGAAAATATTCAAGTACCATACATTTAATATCATTACAACGAATGGAAACTTATGAATAATGGCTTGTTGATTGATGGTTTATGAAGTCGACGCCAAACTAGTGGCATATGCAGTAATTCCTCAGCAGCTGAAATTTCAGAATTCGGTTTGTTAATGAATGTAAACTCCTACGCAACAGTCGTGGGAACCTATTTATAATAATAAATGATATTACTAAAAAAATAATTATTGAAATATTTAATATTTTTCTAGTTTATAAATCTAATTAAAAGAATGAAAGGAAGTACCTGTAAGAGCTTTCTTCTAAATGAAGCTGCGTGCACTAAACTGTTAAAAATATCTCTACTCCAAAAGTGCATGTATTAAGGGATGTATCCCATATTGAATAAAGATAAAATAAATGGTAGCTTTGCTCCCGAAAAAAGGGTAACCAATATATAAGTGTTCGGGTTACTCTTCTTAACAGATTAACCTTTTGGGATGGAACCCAAACATTTATATGGTATTAGAGCCTTTAAACTATAACGAGCAATTCCATCCGATTAAAGGCTTAAGATTAATATACTCTAACGAGCCACATCTTAAGGGGCATATTAAATGATAAATTTCACATTGAATATATATATAAAATAAATAAACAATAATATAAAGTATGGGTTAACTTCACAAAAGGTCTCCAACCTTTGAGTTAAGAATCAGTTAGGTCCCTAACCTTTTTTAAGATTCTCTTGGATCCCCAACCTTTCATAAATACGTACGATATGTCCTTTTTGTCATTATTCCCTTAATTTTTCAACAAAATGACGTTATACCCCCTAACTTTTTAATTTTTTTTTAAAAAAGCTTAAAAATAATAAAAAATACAAAAAAACCGATCCCTCCTATCCCAAGATTGGCCGCCAGAAACGGCAACATTCCAGCGGCAATGCTACCATTTCAGCGGCAATGGCCGCAGAATTGCCGCCGGAATGCTGTTGAAATGGCAACCTTGGCTGCCGTTTCTGGCAGCATAAAAGGAGCGGAGACGAGTCTCCCTAGGTAGCAGCACTTTGGCTGCTATTTCTGACAACATTTATAGCAGCCAATGGGGGAGACTCCACCCCATTTTATGCTATCAGAAATGACAGCACTTTGGCTACCATTTCCAACAGCACTTGGCAACTAGAGCTTCCGTTTCGGTAGCCAAAATAGGGCAGTGAATCCCTCCATTTGATGCCAGAAATGACATCATACTCCCTCATTTTGGCTGTGTTGCTACCATTTCCGTCAACAAATGCAGGAAGATTCACCTCCTTCTTTGACCACCGAAAGCAGTAGCATTCTACTGGCAATTGAGGGAGGGAAGGAGGGGAGTGAGTTGGGGGTTTTTTCTTTTTTTTTTTTAAAATTATTTTTAAGCTTTTTTTTAAAGAAATTAAAAAGTTAACAGGTATAACAGTCATTTTGTTGAAAAATTAAAGGAATAGTGACAAAAAAGACCTATTGCGCACATTTATGAAAGGTTAGAGACCTAGAAGAGTCTTAAAAAAAGTTAGGGACCTAACCGACTCTTAACTCAAAAGTTGGGAATCTTTTGTGAAACTAACCCTATGAAGTATTTGGACTAATCTCCTTAAAGGATTAACATTTTAAGGTGAAACGTCCAGCCTTTACAACATGCACCTTTGACATTCACCTAATTGCTAAAAATATTTCTACTTTTCAAGTGCATCTACATCTGGCTTATGCGCACACACTTATTTAAAAAAAATATTTCTACTCTAAAAAAGCACACACCTCTTACTTGCGTGCACACACATATTTAAAAGAAAGCTTTCGGGGGAAGGGAGGGGAAAAAGCTTCTCCAAATAATTTGCTCTTATAGTTATTTATTCTTTCATTATTTCATTTTTCTGTTCAATTTCATAAATTAAGGAAAATATTTCATCATTAGTTCTTTAGTAGAGCATCTTTTAGTATGGTATATAAAAGTGAAAATTTTTCAGTCATGACACCTACATAGAGTTTTGATTTAGAGATACAATGTGTATCTCTATCAATCTGGCTATTAAAATTATGTTCTCCCCCATATGAAAAGAACTTCAAACGCAGCACTGAGGTGGTAGAAAGCAAGTTCCTGTAGTTTGAAATCCATGACTCCATACCTTGAGCTTGAAATGTGCTCGAGATGTTGACAACCCCCTGATGGACGACATACATGAACCGTGGCGTGCCAATTGGAGGCCTGTGGCTTCACCGACCCCCACATACTCTTGGTTTGGTTAAGCTATTTCGTCTGAAGGGGCTTCTTCATAGGGAATCCAATTTTATTTTCTTCGGAGGTTAACCAAACCAAGAGTATTTGATGTGCAAATAGTCCTGTGTTTCCCGCTAGCTTTCCCTCGACTTTTTGATGTGACCGGTCAGAATTTATTTTGGTGGGTTTCCGGTAGACGGGAAAGAGGAGTTGGGTCTATCTCGTCTGAGTGGTTGTTGAGGGGGATTGGGTAGGGGGTGGGTTTTGTTGTTTTTCAATTTAAGTGGTAGGACCAGTTTAATTAACAGAAAAGAAAAAATTGCATCAGATTTGTTTGTGGTTGTGGTCCCCATTAAACCTTACCAAATAGGCGCCATGTAGGAACATCTTCTCCATGTGGGGGAGGACGTTCTTTTTTAAAAAAAATTAATATCTCTATTATGAAGACATTCGGTGTATATGACGCCTTCTTCTCTACTAGTTTTATTCATATGAACATTGCCCCACGTTTGGGTCTACGAAACAAGTGAAGATGACACCTGGATCAAAATTAGACCTACTTGTAGGTCTTCTTTTTCACAAGAATCTAGGTGTAGGTTGTAATATAAAAAGACAATTGTCTTCATATTATGAAGATACTGGGAGACTCTTAATAATTCTCATTATTCCCCTAAATATAGTGTATGAGTACATGTGTTAAAATAATAGGCTTTCTTGTAAGCCCATTGTCTATGGCAAGTCTATGTGTGGAAATTGGTATAAAGGGCCGCCCCACCGGTTTCTTACTCTTTTTTGGCCCTTTGACCTTTTGACTAGCTTGACCACCATTTAAAAAAAAAAAAAAATCAAAAGCCAAGGGCCTGAAAAGTCCGGAACGACAGTAGGTGAACGACTTCCTTCTTTCATCTGACATTCAAAAATTGGCGCAAGAATCATAATGGTAATCCTCCTCCCACCTCTTACGTTCTTTAAAGTTACAATCTTGTGAAAATTCAAGAAGCATTGGGGAAAAGTTTGAAGGTATTAGAATTCATATATATTCCCTCTAAAGTGAGATGTATAATTTTGTTATTCTCTTCAAATTTGTGTTATAGAAATCGTAGTTGTTTGAATAATAAGCTGAGAAAACTCATTCATCCAAAAGAAAAAAAGTTGGGTAAACCCTAAATATAGTTGTACAGCTATAAATGAAATAGAAATTGGAGTTGCACCTCTTTGCATTTTGCACTGATAATATCTTCAATAAAAATTAGTTTTTCCATTTAATAATGTATAGGGCATTGAGAAGAATTGACAAGGAATCATTACCGACTCTGTGTGTATGTTAGTTTGTGTTCACTCAACACAGAAGCGGAACACACTAGGTAGAAGAAAGCCAAGTCAAAAATGAGTTTAATAAAATTATTTTGAAAAAAATAAAATTTTGCGTGTCTGATTCTAAAAATTTATGGCTTAAAGTATTCCTTTTTTCCCCCTAGCTAGTTCACAAATTATTTTTATTAGGATAGACGTTTCAAAAAATGTCCCATTACATCTTGCTTACCTTAAACAAAAATTCTTAAGATTCCATTCTCAAATTTTAACTGTTACTATACCTTTGCTTATAATAAGGCGAATGATAGTTTTAATATTAACGTGGAGATGTTCTTAATATATATATATGGCATTGTGATCACACTGTTTTCTAGTGTAATATATCAGACTCTTAGTTTAGAACCCGACTTCTGACCAAGAGCAACCAACTCACTTCACCTTATTTATATAGATTCAGGGGCGGATCTAGGAATTTAAGATCGCATGGGCTGAACGTTAACAAATTAAGTTAATACAATAAATTCATATATGAGAAAAGTTATTATTTATTCTCAAAAAAAAAAGTTATTATTTAATGAGTGGTTCCTTACAGAGAGACTTGAATTGTATGATTCATTTAAAAGAAATTAATCTAGATCTATTTATCAATAAGTTCGCTTTTGATATCAATTACATGTTTGTCATTTGGTGCATCTTATATCTTATAATTAGTTGATGCACGTTGTACATAGTAACCAATTCGCTAAAGCTTAATAACAATCCAAAAAATACTAAGAACTTGCATACAAAAGAACATTAAAGAATTATCATATTCTCAAATATCTAATGGTATCTTACTAATGTCTAACTATCAAGAAACAAACAAAAAAAATCCAGAAAGGTAGTACAATTACAATACAAGTTGAACCATGAATTAGGAATCTTGGGTCATATCAAATTACAAGTTGCCAACAAAAGAAGTAGCTCAATCCTATTAAAAATTTGTAGAATCGGGGCTTTGTTGTATCAATTACAAATTCAAAAGCTACTATTTTTTTAATGCACTATAGCTACCAAAATTAGTTTTAACTTTTAACAAAATATGATAGAACTTGATGAAGATGTAGTTCTAGTGCATTTATGTAGATACATCAGCAACATTTGTTTTAGTCCAGTACATTGACTCCATCACTTTGTTCATTTTTAAGTCAGATTTCTACTTCAACGTCAAGATCAGAGGACTTCTAAGAAGCCAATCATTTGCTGAACTTTGTCAAAGGTGAAAAAGGCAACTTTAATTTATCATTAACTAATCAAAAAATATAGATAATAAAGTAAGACTAAGAAATAAATGTCTTAGCACTATTTATCTAGTCAACCATGATGATTTTTGGAGCCAAAATATCTTGATTGCTTCCAACTAAATATGGAGTTACTCGAACAGTGTGCAAGAATAATAGTTAACACTAATAATGTCAACGTCCATACAAGTTCAGAACAATAGACTTATACATCTTTGCAACCTGCCTATACTATTATGACATAATTTTTCTTTATTCTCATGAATTTACTTAGAGGAATCACGTTGTATTCATTAGCTTGCAGCGTATTATGATAAAACTTGAGTTCTAGCAAGTGACTTTATTGAAAGTAAGATGCTGATAAAAGGCCAACCTTGATAAATGGTCGCATCTCGAAAGGTTAACCATCATGGACAAAACCATACCCTTAGAAATTTTCATAGTCAATGTGAGATATTACCCTTAGGGTGTGTATGAAGTAGATTTTTTGATAATTGATTTTGTCCGTGCTTAATTTTGTTATGCTTAACTTTTGAAGATATTATGGGTGGTGCAAAATGTTTCTCTCAACTGTTCCTAGTTATTAATGATAAAATAAGCTTATTACCAAGCTTAATTTATTCTCTAGTGTTGATTGGTGTTTTTAGACTTGATCTATAATTTTTGTGATTGTGCTGTTGAGGTAGAGATAGTTTTGTATTATATCCTAGTTTGCCGATTTAATTTCTTTATGCTTGAGTTTGTAACATGTCTAAGTTGCCTGTAGGACGAGGTTTGTTGTGGACATACACTATAGATTTAGAAGCACAATATCGGTGCTTTCTAGGCTTTCAACACTAGAAGATGTGTATAATGCACTTGATGAAGAACATAAACAAATGTTGCTGGCATCATGCTTTGGACACCTATGTGAAATCAGAGATGCCCCCGTCTCCCCACAACTAATTGGAGCGCTGTTATTGCACAGGCTAGAGAGTACGGTAATGAGAATGAGTTATGGTTTGGTATTGGAAACAGCAGGGTTGTTCGCTTCTCACTATATAAGTTCACTCTCATTACGGGCTTGAACATGGGGAACGAGTCAGAGTATAAGGACAAACTTAGAAGTACAGGCAGGCTTCGGTCCAAATATTTTGGGGCCAATAAAAGAGCAATAAAGCCGAAAGATCTGTGCAATGCATTCATGTAAGAGACAAATGATATGCGGGACAAGTACAAGCTGCGATTAGCATTGATATATGAGATAGTGCTACAGTGCAAGGAGCGAGGAACTGCCATAGACCATTTCATATTGGATATTGCCGATGATCTTGCCTTGTTTAATGTATATCTATGGGGCCGAAAATCGTATGAGGTAACACTACATACGTATATAAGAGACTAGAAGATAGAGGCACCAAAGATTGTACAGGAAAAGATTTGCACAAATACTCTGCTTGGGGTTTTCTACAGCAATCCAGGTATATAGAGGCGTCATTCATCTGCGCAAACACATTTACTCATTTAATTGTTGCATTCAAACTAAAGGGTATACAATTTATCAACTCTCTATAGGTTGTTTCTTTTATCGAGTGTGTAGCTAGTTATGTTCATCAGTGAATATTTTATGGTTATATTATTTGACGGAAAATTGTCATTTTGTAAAAGGCTTGGGCTTTTGAAGCAATCCCAGCTGTGGCACAGGAATATGGTAGAAGATTTAACTACCACCTTCCTAGGATACGTCGTTGGAGCTGGATAAAGTTCCCGTGGCCCGAAGGCGATGCAATTGGAAAATATTTGGATAGAGCATATGTAATTTTTTTGTTTGATGTTTTTAACTTCTAACTGGTTTTGCAAATAAGCGTGTAATCTCCTTTAATATATTTAACTGTCAGGTTGGAGACCTGCAATGAACATTGGTGGCAAGTGCTGTTGAAGAAGCTTTAGAGTATTGGCAGGCCCTGCCGCGTACATCTAGAGGAGATGATATAAGCCCAGAAGGTCTTATAGATCTTGACTACGCAAGTGACCGATAAGGTCTTGTCGAACCAGAAAGAAGCCATGAAGATAGAGACGCCTCTTTGCAGCCTGACATCGAGGTAAGTATCTACGCATGTAGTTATTTTCTATTTCGTTTGAGGCCTCTGATAACCAAAAAAGGGGCCTCTATTAACAAAAGGGCATCTTTTAATCAAAAATAGGCCTCTGTTAACAAAAATGAGCCTCTGCTTAATGATGCCTCTGTTAACAAAAAAAAAATTGGCCTACGTTAAAAGAAGCCTCTGTTAACATAAATTAGCCTCTGTTAAAAGAGCCCTCTGTTAACAAGTGGCTCTGTTAACAAAAAAGGGGTCTATGTTAACAAAGAAATAGGCCTCTATTAACATAAAGGGGCCTCTGTTAATTAAAAAAGGGCTTCTATTAACAGAGACCTCTTCTTATTAACAGAAGCCTTTTTTTTTTTTTGTTAACAGAGGCCCTTTCGTTAACATAAACCCCTTCTAATAGAGGGCATATTTTTCTAATAGAGGCCTCTATTATGTAAAGTGTCTATAATACGTTAACAAAAACCTCTTCTATGATGTATAAGGTTCCAGCCCGGAAGAAACGTGGTAAGAGGCCATCTGTGCATGCAAGGAAAGTAGCTCGTGCTAAACAACAACAACAACGTTGTCCCAGGCATTTGCAGTCTTGGATCACACGACCTTCTGTTACTCGCACTGACCGTAGCCTTAAGAAGCTAACAAAAACGGTGAAAGATATGAGAAAAGAAATGAGGGACAACTTTGCTACCATCATGGTCCTGTTGCAACCCGCGCACCAATCCGCTGCAAATGATGACATACATGACGGAGTAAACCACGGGTTTGCTGATATGCACGAGGAGTTGAGTAATCAGGGCCCAACAAACAGTGTTGGGCATGTTGATTCGGGTATGGGGGCATATGGTTCGACTGAGGAGGATGCTGAGGCACAAGAGGAGAATAAGCAAGAGAGATCTGTAAGGTCTGTTCAAGATAAGGAGGATGTAGATACGAACCATATTGAGGTCGATTTACGGGATGAGGGAGGAAGGGAAACATGGCCAATTGAGGAGGGAGAGATTGGGGCTGACATCGAGAACGTCATTGGGAGGGTTGTCCGTTCAGTGCAGGCCATGGACAGTGATTTGCCAATGACAGATGTCATTCCATCTAGACAGCCAGAGAAATATCCCCAGGCAGATATAGCTGCACCTATGGCCGGAGAGCTGCACACCATTGCTGAGATGTGGAGAAAGCACATCAAGTGCCAACGGGAACAGGTTCAAAAGGAAATATGGGGATTAGCTGTGTTTAAAAACGTAAGAGGGTTAGTGGTAATGGTAGCCATAATGAGACAGAGATAGCCGAGGAGGTGGGGAGCAATGTACAGACCAGCGACATTGCTTGGGGCCTGGCCATGGGAGACAAGGCCGGAGTGGACATAAATGCGCCACATGAGCCACAACATTTGGATGATCAAGAATCAACTGAGCAATCGGTGCACGAGGACACAAGTATGAGAGGAGATTTGAATCCAGGAGGGGATGGTAGGCCAAAACGGTTGGCAAGACCATCACAGTTGGTAAGAACTCCATACACTACTGGCCTAAGGAAGGGAAAAATTTGTAGACGGAGGAAACTTTGACCCCTTCTCGACTGTTGACACCGCGAAGGTGCTACAATTTAGGAAGTGGTTTCTAGCACTCAGCCCAGGGTAATTTCCTTCTCAACCATGCCTTTGTTTAGATATGCTTCCAACATAAGAATATACTATGCATGTTGAGTTTTATTTCAGTTTATTCCATAAACATGTAATGATATCTTATTAAGATTCATTATCATTCCAGGGTTGTACATAAGCTGCACATTCACACCCTAAAGGATGCAAAAAGTTGGTTTGAAGACCTTTTGATATCCAGGCGGTGGCTAGATAGCATTGTAAGTCTCATAAATGCACTTTTGTCCGTTTATGGTTACAATATTGTGTTTGGTGCATATAGGTATTGGTAATGATGCTACTGTATTTCTATTTCTTTGTCACCATACAATATGTTGACCTTGCCATGCACTTGCTTTGACTAAGGGCAATGCACTACCCGACCACATTCAACAAGCTAGTGGCAATCTTCGACTTGACTGTTCATAGTCTGCTTGACTTTGCAATGGCCATTATGGTTGAGTCAGGAGTTGATAATGTGGTACTGGAGGTTCTTACTGACATTGTAAATGGCATTGCATCAACTCGAAGATGGGAACATTGTACGCATCTATACTTACCCGTATGCTTCAACCAACATTGGCATGCTGTTGAGGTGTCTTTTGTAGAGTCAACGGTTTATGTGTTCGACCCAGACAAGTCGTCTCTTACAGATCAGCAGCTGTATACTGGCATAGAGGGTATCTGTAAGGTCATTCCTAAAGTCATAGCAGCATTTGGCATGCCTGTTGGCAATGAAGTTTAACCTATCATTCGGGTGCAAGATCTGGAGAAGCAATCTACCTCGTGAGTACACTTTTTCCTTCATTATATGTGGAAAGCATAATACAAAGTGTCTTACCCGGTAATATATTTTTTCATCTTGTGCCTGATTTTGCAGTGGGGACTGTGGTGTGTTTGCTATCAAGTATATATAATTTCTTGTAGCCGGCCTCGACCCGAAGCTTGTGCGAAACCAACACATCATGGATTGGAGGACAAAGTTGGCTGCCCAAATATTTTTACTAAACTATGACCCTTAGCTTTGGTAACAATTTATCATGTTTGGATATATGTTTAAATTGTATAGAGAGAAGCCATTTGTAATGTAATTATTGCTTCTATGATCATTGATAAGTGTAAATGATCTATGGTGATTACTATGACAGACTTATTTTATTTTTTTTTCGCAAGTGAGAATCTGTTAGAAGAACCAAAAATAAAAAAGAGATACATCCCTATGTCTATATAAACAGAGGTCTCTATTAAAATGGGGCCTCAACAGAGGCCTCTGTCTATGGAAAAGAGGCCTCTGTTTCGTGTTAACACAAAGAGAGCTTCTGTTAAGAAAAGCCTCTATTAAAATGAGGCTTCTGTCTACTTCAAAAGAGGACTCTGTCTACAAAAGGGGCCTTTGTTAAAATGATGCCTCTGTTTACGGAAATAGAAGCCTCTGTTTACCTAAAAAGAGGCATCTGTTAACACAAAAGAGATCTCTGTTAACACAAAAGGGGCCTCTGTTAATAAAAGTGAGATGCCTCTGTTTAAGGAAAAAGATGCCTCGATTTACTTAAAAAGAGGTCTCTATTTACCCGAAAAGAGGCCTTTCTTAAAATGAGGCATCTGTCTACGGAAAGGAGGAATCTGTTTACTTAAAAAGAGGCATCTGGTAAGAAAATGGGTTAAGAAAAGAGGCCTCTGTTAATACAAGTGAGATACCTCTGTTTACGGAAATAGAGGCCTCTGTTTACCTAAAAAGAGGCCTTTGTTAAAACAAAAGATGTCTCTGTTAACACAAAAGGGGCATCTGTTAATAAAAGTGAAATGCCTCTATCTAAGGAAAAAGAGGCCTCTGTTTACTTAAAAAGAGGCCTCTGTTTGCCCAAAAACAGGACTTTGTTAAGAAAAAGGGATAAGAAAAGAGGTCTCTGTTAATAAAAGTGGGATGTTTCTGTTAATAAAAGTGAGATGCCTCTGTTTACAGAATAGAGGCCTTTGTTTACTAAAAAGAGCCCTCTGTTAACACAAAAGAGGCCTCTGTTAACACAAAAATGGGCCTTTGTTAATAAAAAGTGAGATGCCTCTGTATACGGAAAAAGAGGCCTCTGTTTACCTAAAAAGAGGCCTCTGTTTACCCGAAAAAAGGCCTCTGTTAAAATGAGGCCTCTGTCCACGGAAAAAGAGGTCTCTGTTTGTGAGAACTTATTAAAAAGGTATCTCTATTGCCGAAAAGGCACGAGATGTTTGGTGATTCAGAATAAAATCGATGCATAACGTTGAAGCCCACAAGGCCATATCTTTTGTGCCATGCCTCGTAAGCATCGTAGATACGCATCTTTGACAGAGGAATTGTCTATGATGGCATTGGGGTATCGTATTATGCTCTGTAGTGACGGTGGCTAAGATCTGGACAAGGTATCTACTACGCTTGTCATTCAACCTCGAAATGGCCGTGACACCAGTCTAGTATCCGAGCGATCGCATACCCTTAGCGTTTCGGATCGAGATTTAACATCGTTTAGCTTTGACTAGTGTGCCTTCTGCTGATATTGGGGTATGTTATTATGATCTGGTGTGATGATCGACATGCTAGTCGAAGCCAAACGATCATAAGCTCGATCTGAAATGCTAAGTGTATGTGATAGCTCAGATATTAGATTGGTAGCAAGGCCATTTCGAGTTTGAATGACGAGTGTATTAGATACCTTGTCTAGATCTTAGCCACTGTCACTACAGAGCGTAACACGATACCCTAAATGCCAGCACAGACAATTCCTCTGTCAAAAATGCGTATCTAAGATGCTTACGAGGCATGTCACAAAATAGCTGGCCTCGTTAGCTTCAACGTTATGCATCCATCTTATTCGGAATCACCAAGCATCTTATACCTTTTCGGCAACAGGGATACTCATTTGACAAGTTCTCACAAACAGAGGCCTCTTTTTGGGCAAACAGAGGCATCTCTTTAAGTAAACAGAGACCTCTTTTTCCGTCGACAGAGGCCTCATTTTAACAGAGACCTCTTTTTGGGCAAACAGAGGCTTCTTTTTAAGTAAACAGAGGCCTCATTTTAACAGAAGCCTCTTTACGGGTAAATAGAGGCATTTTTTTCCTTAGACAGAGGCCTTTTTATGTTAACAGAGGCCCCTTCTGTGTTAACAGATGCCTCTTTTTAAGTAAACAAATGCCTCTTTCTGGGTAAACAGATGCATCTTTTTAAGTAAATAGAGGCCTTTTTTTTCTTAGATAGAGGCCTCTTACTTTTATTAACAGATGCCCCATTTTCTTAATAGAGGTCAGTTTGTGTTAACAGAGGCCCCTTTTGTATTAACAAAGGCCTCTTAAGTAAACAAAGACCTCGTTTTGTGTTAATAGATGCCCCATTTGTTTTAACAGAGGCCTCTTTTTAAGTAAACAGATGCCTCTTTTTCGTAAACAAAGGCCTCTTTTTAACAGAGGCCTTTTTTTGGACAAACAGAGACACCTTTGTCTTAACGGGGGCCCCTTTTTGCGTTAACAGATCTCTTTTGTGTTAATAGAGGCCTCTTTTTAAGTAAATAGAGGCTTTTTTTCGTAAACAGATGCCTCATTTAATAGAGGCCTTTGTCTGGGCAAACAGAGGCATCTTTTTATGTAAACAGAGACATCTCGCTTTTATTAACAGAGATCCATTTTTCTTAACAGAGGCCCCCTTTTGTGTTAACAGAGTACTCTTTTTTGTTATCAGAGGCCCCTTCTTGTTAATATGGGTCCGTTCTACGTTAATGGATGCCCTTTTTTAGTTAACAGATGCCCTTTTTTGGTTAACAGAGAACTCTTTTTATGGTAACAGCGGCCCTTTTTGTCAACTAAACACTTTTCTGCATGCTAAACACCATGCATTATTTACAATTATCAATACTCGTGAATGCAATCTTTGCATTGCATTGAGTTCATCTGGTACATTAGAAATATGAAGTATATAAATCTATACATGTCTTTTTTCTATCCCGGTCAGCTACCAGTTCATTTATCACAAAGTGGCAACTGTGAAGTATATTTTAGCTTATTGTGTCCAACTTCTCCACACCTGCCACACTTTTGCCTTTTGCGAAACTCTCCAGTTGATGGTATTCTTGTTTCTCTCCTACGGCCACGCCTTGGTGTATACAATGGTAGTATTACAATCATAGACTTCACACTTTTAGGGACCTCCCAATTAGCTTCATTGGGCATAGGGACAACAGATTCTTCGTATGCTGCCCTCCAATAGTTAGCTTTATAGTACGGTGAAGTTCTTGCTTCTTTCGCTGCCGCAATTGCATGCGCACAAGGGAATTGATCTAATTGAAACCATCTACAGGTACAAGTATCATCACGCAAACTAACAGTGTAACTCATTGCTACGTCGCTCACCTTATACTGAAACTCATCCACTGCACTCGCTGTAAATTTCTTAGCCTTGTTAATAATTTTGCCGATATTTTTCCTCCATCTCAGGCATTAAAATGCTTGTGCATTGCTGTGAAACCCCACGCCTCTCATAAAACCACCTCTGCAATGTCTTCCTAATACTTTCAAGTAATGACAATATCGAAAACTCTTGATCTTTCTTAAGGAATGCGTTCAATGACTCTGCATTATTAGTCGTCATGATGTTACAATAGTTTCCTTCAAAGTGTGACCTTGCCCAAAGTTCAGGGATCGAATCTCTCAAATACATCCCGATCTTTGGATCCAAGATATTAATCTCATGTAGGTACTTATTGAACTCTTCAGTAGTATATGCCTCCGATCTGCTTTTACAAATAATGGCACAACTTGTTTCAACTTCTTTGGATTTGAAGCATTAGCCCTTAGGTTACCCTGTATGTGATAGATGCAGTAACAATGATACGCATTTTCATACATAGCTTCAATACCGGCTTTTATACTTGAGTGACGATCAGACATCAGGACAAGCTCTGGAGTATCTCCCGTTATTTGTTTTAGGTTCGAGAAAAAGCAAGTCCACCAAGTATTGTAGATCGGAAGAGCACACCTCCCCATCAACTATGCCCTACGCAAGAGGGTAAATCTGGATGTTTGCATCTTGACATGTAGCAACAATCATTGTGCCTCCATATTTTGCTTTCAAAGAAGTTCCATCGACACATATTACAGACCGCATCATTTGATAACTTCGAATGCAAGGTCCAAGTGCCATAAACATGTATAAAAAGCGGTTCTCACCATCAATCTCAATGGATAATACTGTGCCTGGATTTGTTCTCATCAGGTTATGCCCATATGCAGCCAATTTTCTGTAGCTATCTTCTGGTGAACCTCTGAGACCTTCTAATGCACACTCTATTGCCTTTCTTCCAATTTGATAGCTCAATTTAACCCCAAACTCTTGTCGAACATCATTAATGACATCAGCAGCCCTGTATACTATTTTGGTATTCCGAAACTTTGGAGAATGTATGTTCCAACAACTAAGATTTTGCTTGTCTATGGCCATTGTCATGAATGCCTATAGAACATGTATGCTAGCGTGTGTACTTACAAACTTTGAAATAGTCACATGATCCAACTTTCATAGCCCGCAAACCCCACTTGCAATTTTCATCTACGCAAATTAAGGTGTACACACTATTGTTCGATTCCTTCACTCTGAATTTTAAATTGTGCCACATTGCGAGAATATGTATTGATGTCTTAACATCCTTTTTCGTGTTAAATACCTGGTCAACTTTCAAGTCTTCCTCTTCAAGAATAGTGTGTGAAGTATGAGATGAGGAAGCCAATTGCTCATTATTAGCACACATGTTTGCTCTCGATCATCTTGCATCTCTTGTCTATGTGTTGGGTACACCACTGTTTTAGGCTCATTTACATTCACTGG
Organism: Nyctanthes arbor-tristis; assembly: GCA_963692815.1. Classification (NCBI taxonomy): domain Eukaryota; kingdom Viridiplantae; phylum Streptophyta; class Magnoliopsida; order Lamiales; family Oleaceae; genus Nyctanthes; species Nyctanthes arbor-tristis. The sequence goes on from CAVNYN010227278.1 coordinate 68,790, forward strand.
ATGAATATCAACGTCATTATGATACTCTATCTCCACATCGTCCCACAAACCATCTCTGTAATATTCAATTTCATTTCTATCATTTGTTTCAAAAACATACCGAGAAGGACCGCATTCATATGCATTTTCACCTACACCAGTAGGTGCGATGGGTTGTGTCCCAACTGGATCACAGTGTGTTTCGACGTGGGCCTCAACATGACCTTTAGGAATTAGTGTCACACACAGAGGAATATAATTACCACACCTAATAATAGATAAAAACCATTGCACTTCATTGTCTGAGTTGATCATGACTGGAAAAGAGAACGTCGGGTCACTCCCAGGGCAAAAAAACACAACTCAATTTTTTGTAACATCAAATCAATGCTAAGAAGATGTTCCACTTTGCCAATTAATTCTGTAAACGAAGTTTGTGTGGATATAGGAAGCTCATTCAGAACTCTTTCATACCTTTCGTCCCATTTCCAACTCCATCTTCCTTCACTATCACTTAACCACTCTCCACAAGAAACCTTAATCCATATTGTTGAATCCATATCTGAAATTAAATGACAATGCATATCATTATATGCATATTTTAAACATCATAAAATATCATTGCATATATTTTGACATGAGGCATATGTCAACATAGCAGAAAAAATATTCTTTTGTTAACAAAAAAAAAAAAAATTGACCTTAACGGGGCTCCGTTAACAAAATGAGGCCTCCGTTAACAAAAAAGGGGCCTCTGTTTGACATATAAGAGGACTCTGTTAACAAGAAGGGGCCTCTGTTAATGTAGAATGGGCCTCTATTAAGAGTAAGGGACCTCTGTTAAACGATACCCCTGTTAACACAAAAGGGGGCCTCTGTTAATAAAAGTGAGATGTCTTTGTTAAAATGAGTCCTCTGTTTATGGAAAAAGAGGCCTCTGTTAACAAAAATAGGCCTCTATTAACAAAGGACTCTGTCAATAGATGCCTCTAATAACAAAAATGGGTCTCCGTTAACAAAAAATGGCCTCTGTAAAATGGGGTCTCTGTTAACAAAAAGGGGCCTTTGTTAACAAAAAAAAGGCATCTGTTAATAAAAATGACCTCTGTTAAAAGAGGCCTCGGTTAACAAAAAGATGTCTCTGTTAACAAAAAGCTTCTACTCTCTATTTAAAAGTTGCCTCTGTTAAAAAAGGGCCTCTGTTAACAAGAGGCCTCTGTTAGATACAGAGATATCTGTTAAAGTGTCTGACAGAGACTATATAACTTTACAGAGTACATATACAGTGACTTATTGAACAATTTGATTACATATAATCATTTCAGGAATTTTTCCCGAAACAAAGTGGATTTTTAATAGCAATGCTAAAATATTTTGGAACAAATTTTGAATTTTACAGACATTAACTCACATGTGCAAATTGCAATGTTTGTATCTTGTTTGGGTTTCTTTCCCTCTTAAATAGATCAAGATGAGTAGAACAAATCTGAAACAAATAGGGAGATATAAAGAGGAAAGGGTCACTGATAATGTAAATGAGGAAAATCAAAGAAGAATCAGTTGTAGCAGTTGAACAAGAAACAGAAGCATCGGATAGTTCAGAGCTTCAGATTCCTTTTTTCAGATATAATGGGTAACAAAGACATTTCATATTAAAATTTAGAGCGCATAATAGACTTTTAAATCATAAGGCCATAAAATATAATAGGAGGCTATAAAAGAATACTAAGCCTTTGACTGGGCCTTTTTATAAAATCTCCCGAGTCTGTGCTATCGTTTTTAGTAGAAATAAAATCTATATTTCATTCCAATAATAATAATAATAATAATAATAATAATAATAATAATAATAATAATAATAATAATAATAATAATAATAATAGGCTTTCATTCAACTATGTCATCTAAAGATATTTCCCTTTTATTTTTTATATAAATAAATTAAGAAAATTTAATTAATATTCTAGGAAAAATACAATTTAATATTAGTATTTTCTACTATACTCTTATATTTATTGAATATTTCACTTTAACTGTCCATTGTTATTGATTACTATACACAATTAATAAGGGCATATTAGAAACTAAAAAATTTGTCAGGAAAAATGAAAAATGATTTGGTATAGACAAAAAAGGAGTAATGGAACATATCTTTGCTAGATAGAGAGAATATATAATAATGGTAATTTTCATTCAACGTCCCATTCTTTAAACTTTGACAAAATTTTATCGCTATTCTTATTTTCCCCATAATTCATCCCGAATCTTTTAGATATTCCCCTGTTACGTCCCTGATGACACATTTATTCATACTGTTAAGCTATGGGGCAAAATTAGTATAAGGCATAAAAAACTCATTTCTACTTCCCTCTAAAAATGATGTTTCCATCCATATAATAATTAACCATCATTTAAAAATATTGTTCCCAAATATATATATATATATATAGAGAGAGAGAGAGAGAGAGAGAGAGAGAGAGATAGAGTAAATCAACGACTTCTGGCATGCAATATGCAAATCAACAAAATTTCGCGTTTTGTAAGTAAAACGCAAAATTAAAAAGTATAGCCGACGCGACGTCTATGCTGGTTTTTGTTTTGTTTTTTTTTTGTTTTTTCCTTTTTTTGTTTTTTTTGGCTTTCTTTCTCCTCTGCTCCTCTAGATCCCGATTCAAAATTCAAATTCATTCAAATTTATGAAGGCGAGATTCGTTCTAAATTGAAATGAAGAGTAGATTTAATTTAAAAGCAAATTAACAAAAGAATAATTTACAAAAAGTAGAATCAATTTATCACCGTTGTACCAAAAAAAAGGAATCAATTTCTTACGGAAAAACGCCAAGAAAATTCAATCACCAAGCCGGTTCCTTCTTCACGTGAACTACGGCGGATCGTTACCAAACTCCACCGGTCCTCTACTCACAGCAACCTGGACAGAAAAATCACGGATTGACCAATCTTTCTCCAATCGACCATCTTGCCCCTGCTCTTCTTCGAAGTTCGAAGCATAACTCAAAAGATCGTGCTGGAATTTCAATCAGGCGGGTGTGCGGGTGTGCATGTGTGCTTATTGCGGGTTGGTATATGCTGGTGGAATATTCCTTCGCTTTTATTACTCCAAATCCCATATTGGTTGATAAGTGGAATAAGGAGAGAATGTGAACGTAGAAATAGAGCCGCCTAGATTTATTTCAAACTACGCAGCCGTGCGATGAGCACAAAGCGAACTATTCTATTGCCTTTTACTAAAGAATACAGTGTGCTCGTCGCAATTAGCGGCATACTCATATTTTTGGAGGGGTCTCTATTCCTTTTGGGATTGCCCCCAACCAGTTCTAGTCTAATTTTTAGTATTTGTATTTTTGTATATATTGATCAAAATGGCAAATTTCAAAACTGTCATTCATGGCCAGATTTGTGGGACTCTTGATATTGCAATGCAAGTCTCCCAACCAGCTCGAGAAAGGAGTTACAACTGAATTTGATATCATAGAATTTTGAATGCCAACTTCTCAAACCAAGGATAATATAATACTAATAATGTCTGGAGTTTGTAATATAATAATTAACCCGGATATTTTTTAATTAAAGCACATTTGCAAAGCGGGCAAATTATAATATAATAATAATGTCTGGAGTTTCTATAGGTATACTAACAAGCCAAAAAATTATGCATCTGGTGGGGCAAACGACATGCTTGGTGGTAGTTTTGTTCATTAGCACTCAGTACACATGGGTTAGTAAATATTATAATGGGAATGATGGGCTATTAAACAAGCAATACTCGATCTACTATCATATTGCTCCCTCAACCCCTGCACTTTCTTCTGATTCCAATTCCAATGTGGGATTCCAAATATCCTTTTGGACGCGATTTGGCCTTCGAACTTTTGGAGCCATCTTTTCGCCTCTTTCTTTCTGACACAAACAGGTTCTAGAGTGTTGTTTTTTTTTGCTTTCGATCTTCAGTGGTTTCAATGTTGGTTTATGTTAATTTCAAACGTTAAATCCAACATTTTTTTTCCAACACCGCACTTCTAATTAATTTTATTATTTACTTTAACGGGACATAGCCATAATTACTTGAATAGGGCATTAAATATCCCATCAGCTAAGAAGGCTAAAAAGAAATAGTTGAATTTCTAAATTCATCAAAAACAAAAAAGAAAGCCTGAAAAATTTTAACTAAGAATAAGGTAGGGGCCGCGCGAACAAGACCCTCACTATCACAAATTATGACGTAAGCTCGACCACTTGGGCCGCCCTGAGATGGGCGCCCTTCACAAGTGCAGTGGAAGTCGCCAACCTAGGCCATGAGCTTTCTAGATCACCCATTGACCCCGTCCAGGTAAGTATGTAATCCATTCCTACTTGATTTGCTCTTGTATTATTCCCTCAACCCCTCTACTTTCTTCAGCTTTCGATGTGGGATTTTCTAACACCCATTTTACGCAGGCTGTCCTGATGTCATGCACTCCACTTGTAACAACCAATATCCCACTTACAAGTTGATCATAATGTGGGTTTCTTTTTATTATGATCATCATCACCGTCGTCGTCACCGTCACCGTCACCGTCATCATTATCACCATCATAATACTTGAAACTCAAGTGAACACTAGCAACTATCCCGGAAATATTGAGGGAAAGAATGGTGGTCGTAGACTCGTTGGTAAAAGAAACAAATAAAGGTGTAAGAGCGACGACAACTAAAACAAAGCATCTTATGCTTCCCTACACCGTAGGAAGGAAAATCTGAGCTGGAGAGCCTCTGACTTAATTAATATGTACTCTGCTTTGATGTTAGCTATTTACAGCCGTGTTGGGGTGGGGGTGGGTAACTAGGCAACTAAGGTGGGAAAGAAATTATTTCCTCTTTTCTTTTTTTTATTATTTTTTAAAATTCTTTTTATTGGTATAAATGTGATTTTTATATGATTAAGGACCTTATATGTGAAATTATAAAAGGGAAAGGACCCACATGATGTTGAAAAAGAATAATGAAGACCCAACTGATACAATGTACAAATGTTGGATACCACATGTTGAACTTACCATAAAAAAAAAT
>CAVNYN010227279.1:0-36537 GCA_963692815.1 Nyctanthes arbor-tristis
GGGAATCAAAGCATTAGTTACTCAGCTTTTTAACGTGATTTTTCTAAAGATTCTTTGAGTTGTTGAAAAATTCCCTCAAAACCTTCAGTTTCCTTGATTAAAGTGGTTTTTCAAGTTGTATTCCTTATATATATAAAAGAGGTCATTTTTGAATATTCATGCTTGGACAAATTTTCCTTTCTTCATATATATATATATATATATACACACACAATGAGCTTGACAACAATAATTGTCCTTGCCAATTATAAACGTGTAGAAGGAGAGAAAGAGGAAGGATAGGATAGGTTGAGGTTCACCAATAAGAAGTAAAACAATGGCCTATCTACAGGTGTATGGATGTCGAGAGGGGGAGAGAGAGAGAGAGAAAAAGGGGATAGGTTGGGTGGATTGAAGAAATCCCTTGGCTAGTCTCCTATTTATAATCGTTAGAAAATATCTAGATTTAGTTGTTTTTGATAAAATTTTGAGTTCCGCCAACCAGAACGCGACACATGGCCTGATGTGGCACTGTACACCTGAGGAGGCAGTGGGGCAAAATGAGATTCATGCATTTATTGCTCGAGAAGTCCATGTATTTTGGGTTGTCTTCGGATTAAGTCATAACATTTTGATTTACGTTACTTAAGCCCTTTCACTTAACTTATATCACAATTTGGTGGTTACACTTCAAGTTATGCTATCCAATACCCATATTATTGTTTCTAGGCATCATTCTTTGAATCTTGTGACTTTGTTGATGCAATTTCACGTGGTTATTCAATATAAAACTCACATTGTCAATAGTAAAATCACATGTTTATTCCATCGTTGTCCATATATTGTCAATAACCATATGCTAATTCCAATTCGTTGTCAAAATATCGATCATATTGCTCTTCCGATCTTCTAATTCTTGGTATTTGAGTAACAATTTTGTAACAATTCAAATACAATCACATTGTCATATTTCAATTTTTTGTCCCTCAATTGAGTGGCAAACTTCTAACTTTGCAATTTCGATACAACTATATTGTCACATTTTGCTTCTTGGCGTTCAATCATATAACCTTGAAATTCAAGTAATTCCATATTATTATTTTGCTCAATTAAATTTTTGCGAGATGTTACAGTATGACTCTTGATTTCCTTGGTCTTACAAATTGCAAAAACTTTACTAAGGATTTTCCAGTGGTGAAGAAATGAGGGTTCTCGTTCAACGTTAAAAGACTAACGTGGCTTAAAATCAGCATCCTCCAGTGGTTGGATGTCTTTGATGGCCAAAGAACTGATAAGGGATCACCATCCAGACAGAGATCATGAAAAATCCCGAGTGGAATATTTTGGAGGACACATCTCCAGCTGGGGTGATGTAGCAAGAGTTAATGGACAACTGGTTGTTTGCTGATCAATTGGAGATGTGCATTTTAAAAGGTGAGCCTATGTTTTGTATTTCTTCTTTCCCAGATAGAGTATGTTGACAGAAACACATTTTAGATTTTTCAACAAAATTAGGAGTTCTGCAAATTCATTTGAACTTAATACTTCGTAATTTTTCTCTAAGAAAAATGGACTGGAGGTGCAATCTCTCATTTAGTGTCAACACGTTGTTAGTTATCTCGTAATATCAGTACCTGAGGTGACAGACTGGCAACCTCTAATAGTAAAAGATATCTATATGATTGCTGCCTCTATCAGTCTTCCGATCTGACAAGCTAAGCCCACAAGATGTTTGTGATATATTGTGGGAACCATGCTCGAATATCTCTATGTCATCAAGATCCTTTTCTCTTTGCTCATACTCTGTAATGCCCCAAATTTAAAAGTATTTAAATTATATTTTGAGATATCTCTAATATTAAAATACCGTAAATTTTACAAATGGTTTTAGAATTTTAGAAGTTCCATTATAAAGCACTATATTATATATTTCTATGGGGATGACGAATTCTTTAGTTGAATTTAATTTGACATATAAAGTACCAAGTCAAAACATAAATAGGGAAAAGATGAAACTTAATAAAATAAAATAAACTAAAAATGATAATGATATATAATTAGTGGCTGCCGCATAGGGGACAAGCACCGCACTATGTGGGATGCAAGAATTATAGGGAAAAAAGAAAAAAAATGTAAAATGTGGCAACCATGCACAAAGCATGGTTGCCTATAAATAAGGGGAATTAACTTCCCCCCATTTCAAATGAGACGGAAGTTAACTCGCCCCCATCTAGTGGAGACGGGTCTCCTTTATTGGAGGCCCATCTCCTCATTTTAAGAGTTGGCCTTGAATCTTGTTCTTTTGGCTTGCTCTCATTTTTATTATTAGGGAAATGCCGTTTGGGTATATTCAAACAGAAATAAGTATAACTTTTTATTAGGTGGTTCAGAATATGGTAAAAGGTTTATTATTAATGACTAGAATTATATAAGAATCTCAATCGTAAATAAATTTATTAATAACATAGTAAAGTATTACTCGTACCGTTATGGAGCATGCTGAGTTATGAACCTCGTAATCTCCTATATAGGCATTTTAGTAGTGATCAATCATCTCCTAGAAGCAGGCCCTATTCAAACTAAAAAGGGGTTAAGGCAAGAAGATCTGCTATCACCGTACTTGTGCATCATTTGTGTGGAGGGCCTATCGGCGCTAATGCAAAAAGTTGATCAAAGGAAAGAAATCTATGGTTGTAAGATTGCTAGAAGAGCTCCGAGCATTAACCATTTGTTATTTGCAGATGATAGCTTGTTCTTTTTTAGAGCCACGGAGGAAGAAAACACAGCCATGAAAGTTATTTTAAATAAATATGAGGAAGCTTCAGGTCAATCTATTAATTTCAATAAGTCTAGTATCTCCGATCTCTTTAATATGCACCAAAGTTTACAGGAGGCTATCACAAATTAGTTGAGACTCGCTTCCCCTTTTAATACTGGAAAATATCTTGGACTTCCCTCTCTTATTGGTAGAAAGAAAAAGGAAATCTTTGGTTTTTTGCAAGAAAGAATGTGGAGTAGAATGCAAAGCTGGAGATTGAAGCTACTATCAATGGCGGCAAGAACAGTTTTGGTGAAGTCAGTGGCTTAAGCTATACCCCTCATATTGTATGTCTTTTTTTCTCTTGCCTATACTTTATGTGACGAGCTGCAAAGATTGATGAATTTGTTTTGGTGGGGCTCTAAGTCGAAAGGGAGTAGAGGCATTGAGTGGTACCAATATGAGTGATTGTGTGCAATGAAAGAGTACGGTGGTATGGGCTTTAGAACTTGCATGCATTCAACCTTGCTATGCTAGCCAAGCAGGGATGGAATATGATGAATAATCCTGAAGCATTAGTCACACAAGTTCTTCGAGCAAGGTATTTTCTAAGAGGTGATAGCATTTCTTCTGATTTGGGGTATAGGCCTAGCTTTACTTGGAGAAGCATTTAGCACTTTTGGGAGATTCTTGTGAAGGGATGTTGGATGAAAGTCGGAGATGGGATGAGCATTAATGTGTGGAAAGACCCATGGCTAAGAAGGCCACTAGACTTTAAAGTAGAAACGCCAATGATTCCTGATCAAGAAGATTTGAAAGTGAGTGATTTTTTGAATCTAGGTAGGTTACAATGGAATGTGTAGACTCTTTGTGATTTGTTCTTAATGAAAGATGTAGAAGAGATTTGTAAAATTCCCACAAGTAGTTTTAGTATCTCTGACAAGTGGATATGGCACTACTTTAGGAATGGAGGATATCTTGTTAAATCAGGATATCAAGTGGCTATGGGGCTCATTAAGAATGACAATATTGTTCCTGTACTAGAGAGCTGGAGCAAGCTATGGAGAATTCATGTACCACCTAAATTGAAATCATTTACATGGGGAGCTTGCCGAGATTGTCTACCTACTAGAGAAAGGCTTAACCAAAGAAGGATGCAAGCGGTGAACCGGTGTGTTTTATGTGGCGAGGTAGAGGAAACCGTATTACACTCACTTATGAACTGTGATTTTGCCAAAGAATGCTAGAGTTTGGTAGGCATCCAGAATGCCCAGCTTGATTATCATACTTTGCCAAATTGGTTTTCAATTGTATAGAAAACAAGGAACCAAAATTTGTGGAAAAAATATGTGCTACAGTGCAGTAGAGAAATAATAAATTGTGGACTGGTCTTGCACAATCTCTGCACCAAAATGTTCTTCTTGGAGCTAACTGTCTACTAGATTGGCAGCAAGCTAGAAAAGGAGCGGTGATGGTAACACATTCAGTTGAAAAGGAAGTTAAATTGTAGGGACCGCCAGCTGGGTTCCTTAAGTGTAACATTGATGTTGTACTTTTCGGTGAAGAAAGCAGTTTTGGGGTTGGTATGATATTAAGGGATGAACATGGAAACTTTTGTGCTTGCTGAACTCAGATTTCACAAGGGTCAATCCAGCCAAAGGAAGCAGAGTTAGTTGCATTAGAAGAGGCTGTTAAATGGCTGAAGAGTATAGGCATCTCTCGGGTGGTCCTTGAATCAGACATGAAGATTGTGGTTGATGCAATTCACGGTAATGAGGTAAACAACACGGAGTTTGATTTACTTATCCGAGATTGTAAAAGACTCTTTGGTGATACCAACATTTATAAAGTGCAATTTGTTTGTCGCGTTGCCAATGGTGTGGCGCACGGTTTAGCTAGAAAGTCGTGTTCACCTCCAAATCCTTATATTATGCATAGTCTCCCCATATGGGATGCATTCTTTGCTTTTCAATGATATAACTGAATATTCCATTATTAATGCGAATTAATCTTTCTTTTTCAAAAAAAAAATCATCACCTTGTCCTAATTAGATACTAAGAAATAAATAATGAAAGGATTTGATATTTACAGATTTTAAATTAATCCTAATAAGTTGGAATAGATATTGACCATTCGTGATATGCCTTGGACAGCAAACGATCTATTAAAGTTAGTAGATATCGAAGGACGGACGTAAGTAATGGTTCAACTACAAGGCATATCACGAATGGTCACATATGCTCATATGTGACAATGTGATATTTGGTTTTTTGTCATGCCTATAATATTTACATGACATATTATCTTTACGATGAGACGTGAAAACTAGGCATGACCTAATTGGTACCATTGAGACATATGTTGTTGAACATATGATGTGGAGATACGCCATATGCATACATTTGAGAATGATGACAGAGATGAGAATATGCATGTGGCACAGTGATTGACATGTACATGAGACACCACGGAAGATGGTGTAATTTTGGTGTAGTTACATCGTATTGTATTTGTCGCACGGGTATATACACTAACGACTACTGGGGGCTCGACGACCACTGACTGGGTATATATACCAGAAGCGATGTTGAGACCTGGCATTTGTATGTTATAGCCAGACCTTGATTATTTAGTGATATTGATAAGTCCTTGTCGTCTCCTAAGCTGAATTGAGGCAACGACGGACCTTTGGGCAAGGCATGTGTGCGCAAGCCTTTTGATTAAGCTCATGTGGTGTTTTACAGAAAAGATATGGTCTCTATTTGCATTGTGGTGTGTGGAATCATCATATGCATATGCATGATGTTACTTACTGAGCGTTAGCTCATATAGTTTTGCATTATAAGTGTGACAATGCAAGTAACGAAAAATAGGGACAACTTAAAGGTAAGCAGAAGACTCTGTACGGGAATCCTAACCGTGGGCATTAAGGGTCTACTACTAGAGGCACCTTAAAGTTTAGAAATGTGTTTATCTTAAAATAATTAGTATTATATAAAAGTAAAGTATTTTATAAAGACAGTCATAAATCTTCTCTGCACGTATTAGAAAGTGAACTTCATTTATCATATGATAAATTTGGCTTCATTAGATTACTAGAATAATAATAATAATAATAATAATAATTTTTATTATTATTAAATATATTTGAATACTTCAAAACTAATTATGTTTGCTTTGAATTATTCTTTGTTGAAAATATTATTTGAGAAAATATTTTTCAAAAACCGAAAATCTGTACATATTATAAGTTTCAAAATTGTTATTTCCTAGGTAATATAGGAATTTTAGAATATTAGAATATTTGTGGGTGTTACATACTCATTAGCTGATTGCATAGTAAATATTGAACGTGAGAAAGGAAATACGGATAACTTGGCTTCTACTGTCCTTCCATTAAGATCATTGGTTCCTTTTAACACTTTACTGATGGAGTGCAGTGATAGAAGGGAGAAATTTGATTACCCATCTCTAGGATATGAAAGACAAACGGATTGGAATTTGGGTAATTCTCACAGACTGATAGGAATTTGGGTAACTTTCTCTGTTTTTTGCTCCTAAAGATATATGGATTGTTTTAAGAAGGAAACAACAGGAGAATTTACAATATCTTGGATATCTTGGTAAAAATTGAAATTTCATAGAGTTCAAATAACTTTCTATTCTGAAGATTAATGAGATTCGATTATTTTGGTGGATATCAAATTTATTATTCTTCGCTGTTTTTAGACGCTTTAATTTTATGAGGGATATGCTCAAAGAAATATGCTACAGTATGGCATGTTCTCTACAAGGCCATCGTTTACAATTTTCTAGCCAATTAGTGAATTGGAAATTTAAGCTAAATGATATGACCCAATATTATTTTCATACATGTAGTTTATTAATTTATTATGTAGATTAGGCTTTAGTCTCATAAGTGTTGCTCCAATGAATAAGATCGGAAGATTCACGGATTTATATGTACCAAATCAAGCCCTTGAAGAAATTAAGTTGCCCTATTTGCAAGCATAAGAGAACCTCTCTTTTATGATCTATCTTACAGAATATGGAACTGCTGTCGAAAATGGAGAAGCACGCTAGGACAACTCCTGAACTCTAGCAATTCCGGCATGTTCTCACTAATTCAGAAAAGACTACCTATTTACAAAGCTTACAAGTAATTATTGGCATATTCATCAATATTAATCTATAATTAGGTAATGGAAAAGAAACTGGTTATGTTTTTATCAACATTCTCATTATCCTCTGATATGTACTTAAATCTCAATAGTACATACTAACAATTATCCTCTTAGAGCTGATGTTGGCAATAATGGAGCAAGGGTTTTCACAAACTTTTTTATGCAAAACTTTAATTTATAACTCAAGAAATTGAGAATTCTACAACACAAAATTGATAATAACATCAAATTTAGACAATTTCATTTAATGTACAGACGGTTCAAGCTTTTGCCAAAATTGTCTTCAACTTTCGACAAGATTGTAACTCCAGAAAACTCGAGAGGATGAAGAGGATAAAGAATTTTCCTTCTCGGAGACTTGTAAAACAACACTAGCTGCTATGGGAGAGGAGCGAATTTTAAATTTCTTCAGAGGAAAGGGCAGAGAATGAATGACAGTTTCTTCTTTGTTCTTGGCCTTTGTTTTTCTTTTCCATTTTCCTCTTCTTCTTTTTCGGTAACGGGTCAAAGGCTAAAAAAGTTGATTTTTACTTTGAATTTGTGTCACGTATAATTTTCAATTTATATTTTTTAAAAAATTTATACACAGTGTGTCTCTGTATGTGTGGATCCACACAGTTGTCCCAATAATCTCCCGCATGTGAGTTTATAGCGAGATAATCTCACTATACATCTGACAGGAAATCATTATTACACTTTTCCACCTTTTGACTTTTTTCTATCGTTTTAATTTTGTTGGAAATTGGTAAGCAAAGTCGGTGTTGACCACTTTGGCAATTGTTTAAGCGGATATTATTAATTGGTTATTGGATTTTAGATTCCGATTTTATTTCTTATTTTAATTAATTTTTCTAAACCAATTTTGGGTGAATGAGAAATTAATATCACAAGTATCGCTTAAACTCAGAAAATGTTGGAATTAAAGATTAGAATATTCTAGAATGTTCTAGAATATTTTTTAGACGAATAGTCGTGTCTTATGAGTGAAGGCTTGTGACTTTAGACATGATTATTTCCTAAATTGTGTGTCTTTTCTGTAAGACATTATTCCAAATGTTGTAACATTTATAAGAGTCATGTCTTTTAAAGACGTGTCTTTCTATAATGTATTATTCCAACGGTTGTGACCTTTATTCATGTCTTTTGAATATGTGTCTTTCCAACGTCTATATATAGAGACCCCTAGAATTCATTTTATTCATTCCAAAAATTATCAGAAATATATCTTCTAATCATTCTTCTTTCTAAATTCGTTTCTTTTTTTGTTTTAAAAGGAATTCTGAGCATTCGAAGAGTATTATCAGTCAATGTTCGATTGTCAAGGTTGGTATAAAAGTGCGGTATCGATCTTGGAAGGAGCGTGGTATCTTGGGAGATAGATGTCCATAATCCGTGTGCACTTTGGTTAACACGGACAAAATCTGTCTTAAGGAGATTTGCTACGGTATACCTCGCTTCATCTCCTAAATTCTACTTTCTGTCGTATTCTTTGTCGATTGGTTTTTATCATATCTCGACAACAATCTTAAGACACATTTTTATATTTCTCTTCTTCTACATTTCTTTTCTGGTTACGTAAATTTTTACGTGTTGATTGATTTTTATTTTCTGTACTTGGTAATAGAAAATGGTTAGTAACGTACTAGTGGATTTGTCATACCGCCGGCTTCGCAACATGAGAAACCGAAAAAATTCAATGGGACGGACTTCAAGCGTTGGCAACAAAAGATGTTTTTCCATTTGACAACACTCAACTTGGTGAAATTCTTGCGTGAAGAATGCCCTGTGCAAACCCCAGAGAATGAAACCGACAAGAATACATTGTTGGCTATTGATGCATGGAAGCATGCAGATTTTTTATGCCGGAATTACATCATTAACGGGTTGGATAACACATTATATAATGTGTATTGTAATTACAAGACGGCTAGAGAACTGTGGGAGTCCCTTTACAAAATATAGAAGACTAAAGATGTCGGGACAAAGAAATTCTTTGTTGGTAAATTTCTGGACTTCAAGATGGTTGACTCAAGGGCTGTTATGAGTCAGGTTCAAGAAATGAAAGTTCTCCTTCATGACATAGAAGCCGAGGGTATGATATTAGGTGAATCTTTCCAAGTTGCTGTAATGATTGAGAAGCTGCCTCCACTACGGAAAGATTTCAAAAATTATCTCAAGCATAAGCCCAAGGAAATGACAATGGTGGATTTGTTGTTCGACTTCGTAATGAAGAAGACAATTGATCTGCAGAAAAGAGAAGTGCAACGCATAATATGGAAGCAAAGGCTAATGTGGTAGAAGACTCGGGGTCTAAGAACAAGAAATGGAAGCATTCTGGCTAGTCCAATAACAATAAAAGCGACAAAAATGCTAAACAATTTAAAGGTTACTCTTACAATTGCGGGAAGCCAGGACATAGGGAAAATGACTGTCAAAGCAAAAAGAAAAATGTAAAGAAATATGTACAAGCCAACATTACTAAAACAGACAACATTACTCCAGATGTTGCTGACATAAACTTGTCTGTCGTCGTTTCTGAAGTTAACTTGGTATCTAACGCCAAGAATTGGTAGTTAGACACAGAAGCCACTCGTCATATTTGTGTAGATAGGGGTCTATTTGTTGAATATAAGAAGGTGGATCGTGATGAAAATCTCTATATGGGAAGTTCTACATCTTCTAATGTTGAAGGAATCGGGAAAGTGATTCTGAAGTTTACATCAGGAAAGGAATTAACATTGAATGATGTGATGCATGTCCCCGACATTAGGAAAAATATGATTTCTGGTTCTATTATCATCAAGAAGGGATTTAAAATTGTTTTTGAGTCCGATAAGTTTGTACTTACTAAGGGTGGCATGTATGTTGGAAAGGGCTATTTGCTTGATAGATTGTTTAAATCCAATACTGTTGTAATAGATAAAAAATCCTCTTATTTGTACCCACAAGTTATGAATAAAATTAATAATTCCGTTTAGTTGTGTGAGTCCTCTATTTTGTGGCATAATTGATTAGGACACGTGAATCGTGCTTCATTATAGAAACTTGTAGGTTTAGGGCTTATTCCTAAACTTTGTTTCTGATGACAATCATAAATATGAAATTTGTGTTGAAGCAAAATTTGCAAAGAAACCTCTTAACTCGGTTAAAGGTGCAGTGAACTGTTAGGTTTGATACATAGCGACATTTATGATTTAAAGTTTGTTCATACTCGAGGTGGTAAAAAATATTTTATTACACTTATCGATGATCATAGTAGATATTGCTACGTATATTTGTTTAGTAAGGACGAGGTACTAGATGCATTTGTCGCTTACAAAAATGAAGTTGAAAATCAACTCGGAAAAACCATTAAGATATTAAGAACCGATAGGGACGGTGAATATGATTTGTCAAGTTTTGATGAATTATGTTCTAAATTTGGTATCATTTATCAAACGACTCCATACACTCCGCAGAAAAATAGAATTGCTGAGAAGAAAAATAGAACTTTAAAAGACATGGTTAGTGCTATGCTTATAAGTTCAGGTTTACCACAGAATTTGTGGGAGGAAGCGGTCCTAACAGCTAACTTTATTTTAAATAGAGTTCCTTATAAGAAAATTGGTTCAATGCCGTATGAATTATGAAAAGGTAGGATGCCTTCCTACAAATTCATAAAAGTATGGGGGTGTTTAGAAAAAGTGGCAATTCCACCTCCTAAAAAGATTAAGTTAGGACCCAAAACCATTAGTTGCATTTTTATTGGATATGCAATGAATAGTAGCGCTTATAGATTTTTAGTGCATAAATCTGAAATAAGCAATATTCATTTGAATACTATTATTGAATCTTGAGATGCTGAATTTTTTGAACACATATTTCCTAAAAATAGAGATGTTGAAAATTCTCAAAAGAGATATTGAGACATTACTTTTGAAAGTAATGAAGAAATTGAACCAAGAAGGAGTAAAAGAGCAAAGGATGTTAAAACTTTTGGTCTAGATTTTATTACCTATATGGTTGAAAACAAGCCTCAGACATTTGATGAAGCTATGAAAAGTCAGACTCTTCATTTTGGAACGAAGCTATAAATAGCGAAATGGAATCCATATTAAGTAACAATACTTGGCAGTTGGTTGATCTTCCCAAAGGATCAAAACCAATTGGATGTAAATGGATCTTTAAAAGGAAATTAAGGCCTGATGCTTCTATTGACAAATACAAGGCTCGACTTGTCGCAAAAGGGTATCGACAAAAAGAAGGGATTGACTTCTTTGATACTTATTATCTTGTAAAAAGAATTACATCCATAAGGTTGTTAATTGCTATAGCAGCCATATACAATTTGCATAAACATAAAATGGATGTTAAAACTTCATTTTTAAATGGCGATTTAAATGAAGAAGTGTATATGGAACAATCGGAAGGCTTTAAAGTAAAAGGACAAGAGAATAAAGTTTGTAAACTTGTTAAGTCCTTATATGGATTAAAGCAAGCTCCTAAACAGTGGCATAAAAAATTTGAACATGTCATGATCAGGAATGGATTCACCATAAATGAGTGTGATAAATGTGTATATTCAAAGAAATTTGGAAATACATATGCTATTGTTTGTCTATCTGTAGATGACATGCTCATATTAGGAAGTAATATGGAAGTCATCAATAGAACAAAGAAAATGCTCGCCAGTAATTTTGATATGAAAGATATGGGTCAAGCAGACGTAATTTTGGGAATGAAGATCATAGACTTTATCACAAAACTCATTATGTAGATAAAGTGATTGAAAGGTTCAAGACACATGACATTAAAGAGACTAATAACCCATTTCTTCCAAATGTAGCTCTTACAAGAATACTGGAAATGGGAAACAATAGTTAGAATATTTCCAAATAATTGGTAGCCTAATGTACTTGATGAATTGTACTAGGCCAGATATATCTTATGCGGTCAATAAGGTAAGTCGCTATACAAGTAATCCTAGTAATGACCATTGGAGTGCATTACTTAGAGTTTTAGGATACTTGAAGCGAACCCGAGAGTATTCGTTACATTATGGGAAATATCCTCCCGTAATTGAAGGATACAGTGATGGCAATTGAATATCTGACACAAATGAATCTAAGTCAACTAATGGCTATGTGTTTACCCTCGGTAGTGATGCCATATCATGGAAGTCTTCTAAGCAGACTTGTATCGCTCGATCCACTATGGAATCTGAGTTTATTGCTTTGGACAAAGCGGGAGAGGAAGCAGCATGGCTTAGGAACTTTCTCTAAGATATTCCAATATGGCCAAAGCCAATGCCGGCTATATGTATTCATTGTGATAATCAAGAAATTATAGCCAGGGTAGAAAATTGTATATAACGGTAAGTCAAGACATATTCGTCGTAGACATAGTACCGTTAGGTAGTTACTCTCAAATGGAACGATATCCATTGACTTTATTAAATCGAAAGATAACCTAGCGGATCCATTTACTAAAGGGTTATCGAGAGAGAGAATAGACTGTGCATCAAGGGAAATAGGGTTAAAGCCTAAAACAAGATGAGTTAACTTGACTAAAACCTAACCTGGCGACTGAAGATCCCATGGACTGGGTTCAATAGGAAAACTGGTTATGATTAACTCGAAGATAAGCATTTTGAAGGTTTACTCTCCTTCCCATTTCTATGATGCAAAAGTGCTGCCTACAAAGAATGTCAAGGATAAGCTATGCTTTTAATGATAACTATATCTTGTAATATAGGTAGGGTATTGTAGGACACTCTTTATAGTACATCACCTATGTAAGTGTGAACATGGCATGTTCGTTGAGAATTTTACTTAGGCAAATTCTTTATAGCACTCGCAGAACCCAAGTAGTTCAGGCCGAAATAATGAACACAATAGAGAACCAAGACTCATATGGGAGGTAATGTGTTTGGTCTATTGTCTAGGCTGACAATAACGACTGACAGTTCAAAACACTGCATTCACTGATTAGCCAAGTGAGTCCAGTAGAATTTTACTAAAGAAAGTTCAAAGTGAAAGTTACCTATCTTGATGCATTATCTTCCAGCTGTACTCTTCAATGTTGCCATTATCTTTGCATAATTTTCATTCATGTGGGGGATTGTTGGAAATTGATACGCAAAGTCGGTGTTGACCACTTTGACAATTGTTTAAGTGGATATTATAAATTGGTTATTGGATCTTAGATTCCAATTTTATTTCGTATTTTAATTAATTTTTCTAAACTAATTTTGGGTAAATGAGAAATTAATGTCACAGGTATCGCTTAAACTCATAAAACGTAGGAATTAAATATTAGAATATTCTAGAATAGTTTAGAATATTTTTTAGATGAATAGTCGTTGTCTTATGAGTGAAGGATTGTAACTTTTAGATATGATTATTTCATAACCGGTGTGTCTTTTCTATAAGACATTATTCCAAATGTTGTAACTTTTATAAGAGTCGTGTCTTTTAAAGACGTGTCTTTCTATAACGTATTATTCCAACGATTGTGACCTTTATTAGAGTCAAGTCTTTTAAAAATGTGTCTTTCCAACGTCTATATATAGGGACCCCTAGAATTTGTTTTATTCATTCCAAAAATTATCAGAAGTATAACTTCTATTCATTCTTCTTTCTAAATTCATCCCTTTTGTTTTAAAAAGAATTCTGAGCATTCGAAGAGTATCATCGATCAAGGTTCGATTAGCAAGGTTGGTATAAAAGTGCGGTATCGATCTTGGAAGGGGCGTTGTGTCTTGGGAGATAGACGTCCATATTCCGTGTGCACTTTGGTTAACGGGGACGAAATCTGTCTTAAGGACATTTGCTACGGCATACCTCGCTTCATCTCCTAAATTCTACTTTCTGTCGTCTTCTTTGTCGATCGGTTTTCATCATATCTCAACAACAAATGTTTTGCTTCTTACTTTCTTTTCTATTTCCTCAACGGCCCATCCATTCTACTTATCAGACACAAGCTGTTCAAGTGATTCAAATTTGCTAAGTGCAAGTTATTTTTTATTTTTTATTCTTTAAATTTGTTGGTTTCAATCAAAATGATATCTATAATTTCTTAATTCCATTGGATTTATTATTTATAATTCTAAACTATTAAAGTCAATACATAGACCAAGGGTAATAGTTCAAGTGGTAAACAGCATCCCTTACCAAGATGAGATCGTGAGTTCGAGTCTATACCCCTCTTTGAAGCTCCCCCAATTGTATCAAAAAGTCAATACATGATCATTTTCTTATCTAATT
Source organism: Nyctanthes arbor-tristis (assembly GCA_963692815.1). NCBI lineage: Eukaryota > Viridiplantae > Streptophyta > Magnoliopsida > Lamiales > Oleaceae > Nyctanthes > Nyctanthes arbor-tristis. The sequence continues at coordinate 14,167 of CAVNYN010227279.1, forward strand.
AAAATTAATAATGTATAAATATTTGAACTCTTAAAAGTAATTTAAGTTCCATAAATTATTTTTACTTCAAATTTTTTTCCATTTTACATATCATATTTCGAGCAGTTCGATTATTATGCATTTATAAGGGTGCTTAAGTTTTTATTGATCAAATAATAAACTTAATTAATATAGATTATTATCTGTCTATACTATATATAAAAGAGAAAGTAAGGGAGAAACAATTTGTAGAGGATTTTGCCCCTACACAACTATTCTAATTCCTTATTTTTCCCTACTCATTTATTAATAGCATTTTAATAAAATTAAATTGAATTAAATTTATTTATTGTCATTTAACACATTAAGAAACCATTTTAGTATAATTATGTTTATAATATTAACGTGCTTAATAACAAAGGGTATATCTATCTATTTTATTTGTTATACATGTTATTAATAAATAAATTATTTATATAATATAATTTACCATTGTGTGATAAGTTGGATTACAGTATCCTAGATCGTGGTGAAATTAACATTTACTGAAGATTGTATTCTGCCGAAGGGAAAATTCATCAGCGGATCTTTCCCGTCAATTGACTTTTCTCCGTTCTTAACTGGGTAAAAGAAACTAGTCGGAGTCATTAGTCTCTGAGAAGGAGAAAATGGCTAAGTTCTGGTATTGCGATTACCGCTACCTACTCCTCGCTGCTGGTGTCCCATTCATCTACATCCAGGTTTCTATTTCTTCTTCTTTTCTTTTTAATTCTGAATTATGCTATTTTGGGCATGATTTTCTTTACAATAGCTGAAATGGGATAAACCAATTTTCGGAGGCTTTGATTTTCCAGAAAGGTCTCGTAATTGATTTGCATCACTTTCTGCTTGGCCTTTTGCATTTATTGATATCTGGTTCTATGAAAGTATTGATATTTATCACAGATCGCTTCACAAATGCGCCTGTTCGCCACTGAATCACAGTATGCAGATCGAACTGCTGATGCTGTACGTATACCTTGTAGAATTTGATCCAGACACCATTCTTTTAACATTACATATATACATATAAAATGGGCTAGGAATTGAAAGCTAACCTTTTTTTAGAGCACATATTTTGTTCTTCTTTTAGTGTACTTGGGTCTTTTGCATTAGAAATTGACATTTGTATGACTTATATTTGAATTTTTTGCTTTGCAATTTAGTAAAGTCCTTGGCAATTGCATCACCATCTTCTATGAAAAAATACTTACACTGGTGCCTCATGTATGAGGGTAAAGTCCGTAACTAACATGCCTTTGTCCATGACTACAGATTGAGGCTGAACATCAGTGCACAAGACATGCTAAATTGCTAATCAATCAGATTAGCCTACAACAAGAACGGCTTCTTTCCCTTGAAGGTCATGTTTCCATCTTTGTCTCGAATGGTTTCTCTGTTTCAAGCCTTTTACACTTCTTGCTGAATTGGATAGATTCTATAATCTGCAAATCAGGAACCAATAGAGGCCTGAGCTATTGTGAGAGGAGATAAGGAAAACTCATCTTTGTGCTATTTTTATTTTATTTTATTTTATTTTTGTTTCCTTCTTCTATAAATATTTTAGAGACCACATGGACAATATAAAATTTTTAAATATTGTCTTATCATTCTATTCTCACTTTCTGTTGTAGATGGCAATACTGAGACCCTTAAGTTGTAATTTTATAATATATGATGCTTTTTCCGTTGATTTTTAAGGATCTTCCCCTTCCACAACTGAGACCCTGATACAATTTCAGAAGAAAGGAAGCGTCGAGAACTGGAATGCACACAGTTGAGAGCACTTGTTCAAGATCTTGAAAGTATGTTCACCATCCATTTTTTCCCATTCTTGATGCAGCTAAATGCTAGATATGCATGTAAGAAGTTGAATTCTATTTTTATTTCTAGTTATAATTAAATAATAAATATACAAAAAAATAAAAAGAAAAAATAGAAAAAGAAAAGCAAATATGAAGAGATTGGTTGATGCTGAGAATACGATGATAAATTGTCATTATGTTTATACGACAATAATAATTAAGAGACTAGTTAGTGTGTGAGTTTTATAAACCGACAATTTTCTTATAAAAAATAAATAAATATTGACCACTTTGAAGGGGGAAAAAAGGAAAGACTAACTGTCAGTGAATGTAAGAATGGATGCCGTAGTTTATGGTTCTTTACTGAGAACCATTCTACAATTCTCTAACTTCATTCTAGATGTTATAATTTCCGTGCGAAGTACGGGTGAAGAACTAGTTATTTAAATTGATGAAAGAGCCTTTCATTTCTTTTTCCTGAAAGGAGATAAAACAGCCTTTGAATTAATAGTTAGTCCATTGCAAACCTTTCATCAATTAATTTGGGTCTTTGACTTGGATCATGTAATATGGATTTTTGACTGAATGATTATTTGACTTGGACTAAAAAAAATATAGGGATGTAACAATTCATCTAGATAGCCTATGCAGACTTGGGATTTTGATCAAAATGGCAAATGCAATCAGACTCAAGAACTTAGCCTTTCCAGTTCTGTTTTTTGCTTTTTTGATGTTGCTGTCATTATGTTTAGGCTTTGATACTATTTCTCAGGGGCAACGAATTGTGGATGGTCAAACTGTTGTTTCAGCGGGAGAGATATTTGACTTTGGCTTCTTTAGTCCTTTTGGATCTATTTCCCGGCACGTCGGAATATGGTACAAAGGGTTTCAACATGTAAAGTTTGTATGGCTTGCAAACAGAGAAAATCCACTGATGGATTCATCTGGGGTTCTTTTGATCGGAATGGATGGGAATTTGATTTTAACTGATGGGAGCAATAAAACAATATGGTCGACACAAGTTTAATTTGCGGCCCCTTTGAGTAATAAAACCATGGCTGTACTTTCTGATATAGGCAGTCTTGTCTTGAAGGAAGATAAACCAAATGGATTGGTTTTATGGGAGAGCTTTGATCATCCGGTCGACACTATCTTGCCAGGAATGAAGACCGGGCTGAACTATAAGACAGGGGAACGTATTAACTTGACTTCTTCGAAAAGTGATTCTGATCCATCGCCCGGAAGTCTCATGTTAATTGTGGATCCTCAGGAGCCGCCACAACCTTTCACACTTAACGATTCTGCTAAATATATTAGGCAGGGGCACTGGAATGGAAGACGCTTTCTTGGAATACCGAACATGATGTCTGACTACAGATCTGGCTTCAATCTTGTGACAGATAACCAGCAAGGGACAATTTACTTTGTGTATGCTTTATTTAATAGCTCGACTTGGCCACGGATATATCTAAATCCCAGGGGAGAACTGATCGGATTGGTGAAGAATTCAGGAAGGAAAGAATGAACATTGTTTGAGGTTTTACCTATTGGTACATGTGATCTATACAATGTGTGTGGTTCTTTTGGAAACTGCATTCAGTTGGAATGAACAACAATCTGCAATTGTTTAAGAGGATATGAACCAAAGTCCGTAGATGAGTGGAACTGCCAAAATTGGACGAGTAGTTGTAAACAGAAAGTGGGATTGCAGTGCGAAAGAAATACGAGCTCTGATCAAGGGGATGGATTTTACAGGTTGAAGGCAATGAAGTTACCGGACATGGCACGTTACATAGTTGCTGATGATTCAAGGAGCTGTCAAGACTCTTGCTTGATGAACTGTTCTTGCTTAGCATATGCATACGTTGATGGAATAGGCTGTATGATTTGGGAAGATGATCTAGTCAACATCAGGGTATTACCCAAAGGAGGAGAGGATTTGTTCATTCGACTTCCATATTCTGAACTTGAACACGGTAGATATTCTACTATTTCTCGCATTTTCCGACAGTCCCTTTTATCGTCCTTATCATGTTATTCTGACTACTAAAATGCAGATGGTAAAAGGAGAATAGAATACTATGATGTCGTTCTGATAGTTACATCAGCAATTGCTAGCCTCGGTCTAATGTTTTGGTTTTTTCTCAGATGCAAAGCCAAAAAACGAGGTTAGTTTAAATGCGTTTATAACATTGCAAGTGTTCTCTATGTTATATCGGTTTTTCCATAGTTTCTATCATTGACAGTTTGGTTCCAAAATCAGGTAGCACTAAGGATTTCTTACACAAAATTATTCATGGAAGAGAATTAAAACAAGAATATCTGCTCAATGATGATGAGAATTCAGAACTTCCACTATTCAGCTTTCAAAGTATAGAAGTTGCTACTGGTAATTTTTCGGCAGCAAATAAACTTGGTGAGGGAGGATTCAGACCTGTTTACAAGGTAAATAAATATTTTAATCCGTGAAACAGAATCAGACGAAGTCTTTACTAGCAGTTTACAAAGTTAGGAATATACTATTTCATGTCTTAAGATCGGAAGAGTACCAAATGGACAAGAAATTGCCGTTAAAAGACTTTCAAGAAGCTCCGGGCAAGGCATAGAAGAGTTCAAAAATGAGGTTTTACTCATTTCCAGTCTCCAGCATCGGAACTTAGTCAAGCTTATGGGTTATTGTATTCACGAAGAGGAGAAATTGCTGGTATACGAGTACATATCAAATAAAAGCTTGGATTACTTTATCTTTGGTATGTAGTTGTGATCTCAGCATTTTATTAGGTGAACATTACAAAATTTAGTATGGTTTGAGTATTTGACATCTCCGGAGCAGGCTCAAAAGGAGAGGTAGTTATGGACCGGGAAATGAGATACAATATAGTCCAAGGGATTGCTTGAGGGCTTCTTTATCTTCATCACGATTCTAGGCTCAAGATCATCCTCAGGGACTTGAAGGCAAGCAATATTCTTTTGGACGAAGAATTGTCACCAAAGATATCAGATTTTGGAATGGCAAGAATTTTTGGAGCGAAGCAAACAGTAGCAAATACCAACAGGGTTTTTGGCGCTTTGTAAGTTCAATCCACTATCCTTTTTCCTCTTATTCAATCTCATTTAATCCATCAAAATAGTTCAAATCCAACCCCTTATAAATGCAGTGGTTATATGTCACCTGAGTATGCAATGCAAGGAATATTTTCTGAGAAGTCAGATGTTTTCAGCTTTGGTATTCTGCTATTAGAGGTTATAAGCAGCAAAAGAAACACAAGCTTTTATCAAAATGAGGATTCCTGGAATCTGTTGGACCAAGTAAGTGAAGAGATGACTTCTTAAAGTCAAAATCAGTAGGGAACTCTCTAATATTGCATACATTTTATTTTTCATTTATAAAAGAACTATGTCGACAACTAATATAGCTAATCCTCATTTCAGGCATGGCGTTTGTGGAATGAGGGGAAGACAATGGATTTGTTGGACTCGAGACTGGTGAGCACTTGTGAGCCGAGACAAGTAATTAGATGCATCCACATCGGCCTCCTTTGTGTACAAGAAAATGCAAATGATCGGCCTAAAATGGCATTGGTAGTATCCATGCTATGTAGTGACGCAACTCTTCCAATCCCAAAGAAGCCAGGTGTTAGCCTAGGGCTTCCAAGAAAATGCAAATGATCGGCCTAAAATGGCATTGGTAGTATCCATGCTATGTAGTGACGCAACTCTTCCAATCCCAAAGAAGCCAGGTGTTAGCCTAGGGCTTCCAAGAAAATGCAAATGATCGGCCTAAAATGGCATTGGTAGTATCCATGCTATGTAGTGACGCAACTCTTCCAATCCCAAAGAAGCCAGGTGTTAGCCTAGGGCTTCCAAGAAAATGCAAATGATCGGCCTAAAATGGCATTGGTAGTATCCATGCTATGTAGTGACGCAACTCTTCCAATCCCAAAGAAGCCAGGTGTTAGCCTAGGGCTTCCAAGAAAATGCAAATGATCGGCCTAAAATGGCATTGGTAGTATCCATGCTATGTAGTGACGCAACTCTTCCAATCCCAAAGAAGCCAGGTGTTAGCCTAGGGCTTCCAAGAAAATGCAAATGATCGGCCTAAAATGGCATTGGTAGTATCCATGCTATGTAGTGACGCAACTCTTCCAATCCCAAAGAAGCCAGGTGTTAGCCTAGGGCTTCCAAGAAAATGCAAATGATCGGCCTAAAATGGCATTGGTAGTATCCATGCTATGTAGTGACGCAACTCTTCCAATCCCAAAGAAGCCAGGTGTTAGCCTAGGTAGAAGCCCGGATGGTCAATCGAATCCACCTCATCCAAATGGCTTTACTTGCTCTAGGAATGATACGTCTGTAACTACTAATGAAGGCAGATAATTTCACCTCATAATATTGGCCGGTTCTTCGTTGGTTTGTGTAACTATTTAAAGAGCTACAGGCTGCTCAATGTTGGCTTCCTTTTTCTAAGGTTGTTTTAATTTGATTAGTGAATTATCCATCCTAAATGTCACTGTACCTTTAAAAACCTATCTTGAGTACCACTATATTTTTAAAATTCATTTAATATGCCACTAAATGTATGAAAATGTTCTCTCATTTGCCATTCTGTCAATGCCCGATTAAAAAGATAATGGATTTGATAATGTGGCTAGCGGAATTTTCTAACGTGACATTTTGGCCATTATTTTTTTTATTTTTTTTTTTAGTTGGGTGTTCAAGGAGTGGGATATGGGGTTCGGATCTTGCCTTTGTCATGTCCTATTTATAGTTTTTTGGTTATTTATTTATTTTGAATAAAAGTTAAAGTGTTGTTTGAACAAGTGTCACAAATAGTTTGATGCTCACATTACAGGTAAGAGGTCTCGGGTTTGAATCGCACCTACCCTTCCTCTATTTTTTTTTTAAAAAAATTGTAGTCTCTATGATAATTTTTTTAGTTTGTTTTTCTCAATTAATAAATTTAAAATTTGCATAGTTTTTTTTTTTCCAACTTGTATTACACCTTAACAAATATTTATCGTTTTTCTTATTTTAATTAATGATTATTTCAGATTTTTTCTCAATTTACAAATTTGAACTTTGTATAATGTTTTGTCTCAACTTGTATTATATCTTAACGATTATTTTATTTTTATAAGTTCAGTATTTTTTTCTCATTTTAAAGATTTCCATTTTTGTGATTTAAATTGTCGATATAGTATTATAATTTAGAATAACTTTATTTTTCTTTTAATAGAAAATCTTGATGCTTCTAAAGGGCATTGATATTTATGAAAGCAGATTTTTTTTTTTTGGCCAAAAAATACTAGGCTTTTATTTCACCAAATCACGATGTACAACAATGAATTGCATCCCAACAAGAATTGGCATGCATTTATCCAAAAAAAATGTGAAACCGTACACATCAAGCACTTCACATGGGCCTCTACTAATATCCTCAGGACCTCAAATGGGTTGCCCTTCCACAAGTGATGTATAGTTTCACGTTGAATCAAACCTTGCATTATCTCCTCCTCGCATCTCGTGCAGAATTTGGCACTAAATGACGCACCTGGCAAACTTGTTTCACAGGGATAATCCTAGAAATGATCTAACACCATATGTTTGACGCTGTTATTGTACCAGACCGATCTAAAAATGATCTAGCACCATATGCTTGACATTGTTATGGTGCCGATAGATGGTGTGATATACTATCAACCACTAATATAATTTGTGTTGATGATGTATTTAAATCAGTGGCTGATATTATTTCACATCACTGTCTAGTAACATTATGCCACCACATGCCTTGTGCTAGATGATTTCTAGGGATAATCCCTCTAAATATCCTCAAAATGAAAATTTGATTCTTTCCTGGATTGGTAGATTCCAAAGGCAATTCCACCATTTGTTTCAGCATATTATTTCGAAACCCCTTTCACTTTCCTGCCTAACATTCATTGCCACCTAATATCCCCATTTAGAATAATTATAATTCAATAAAAGAGGGGACAAGGAATTTGACATAATAGATATGTGGTTTATGGGATTGTCATTGATTTTAAAGTGACGTGGTGTATCGAAAAACATGATTCTGTCATGTGTTATTTTTGTTTTACTATTTATTTCCCTCTTTCTTCAAATTGCACACCCCCGATTTAACATTATAAACTCCCTTTTTGACAAAACGCCACATTATGACATCTTCCATTGTCATATTCCCTAGCGGCATTGAGATGATTGAAAATAATCTACTACCAGATGTTTAGTAGAGTTATATCGCCAAACTTTTATGTGGCGATCAGATGTGTGTCATCTAACACCTCACGTCATATCCTATGATATGGCCCATGTGGCACGCCACATAAGCTTCTAACTGCATAATGCCGCCTAGACGTCTAACAGTAAATCATAACTGTTGAGAGGATTACTTCACTGTCAATGCTAGCAAATCCCTACGAGATTAAATCCCAATTCCACTGACCATCTGGTAATAACAACTCTGATACTCTCGTAAGATCTACAAAATAGAAAATTAATATCTTTATTACTTTTTTTAACATATATAGAAAGCATCTAGTATCAGATAGTGATGCCATATAATATCCATGATCTCCACCCTAGCTGTCTGGTTTTATAGCCATTTTTTATTTATTATTTAGTATAATATAAATATTTTCAAATATTGTTTGTTATTTTATATCAAAAAATAAAATTTGAATATAGGGGAAATTTCACTATATACTTCTAAACTATCCTTTTTTCCATTTTTATTGTCTATTGGTTTAAATTCTAAAAATAATGTGTATACTATCTTCCAAAAAAATCTCAATTCTCAGATAAAATCCCGTTTCTTTCTCTCCTCCTCTCTAGATCTATCACTATTGAATTCATCGTGCTTTTGCAAAGCCCTAATTCTCACTTTACACTTACTGATTTTAACCTTCTTGTGATTGCAACTACATATCTTCTATTTCTAATCACTCAAACTCTTCATGCTTCATCAATTTGTTTAGGAGTGATGAACAAAAATTAAGGCAAAAGAATAATTCCACAATCCCCAGATGATGTTTAATGTCTTATTCGGTGGCGATGGTTTATATTTGCATAGATCGGCGACCACGTCAGTCGTCAGCAAATATTTCATTAATTTCGTCCAATTTGAAGCTTTAATTTTTGCAACAGTAAATCATTCATGTAGTATTAGTTCAAATCTCATACATTAATGATTTCAATCATTAATATAATAATCAGAGGCTCTTTGCTTTTTGTGTTTCTATATACATCAATGTATATGTAGAATTTTAGTTCAGAAGTAGAAATTTTAATTCACTTTCTTTCACATTCTACGATATTTTATATATGTTTGTATATGTCTGTCACAATCTATATTATTAAAAAATTTATGTTATGGATGCAACAATGTCTGTTATGTGTGTAAAAATCTAAGTTATGTGCGTTATAAAGGTTCGTTACATGTATAGCAAGTAATGTTATATGTGTAGCAAGCCATATTATGTTCATAACAATCTACGTTATTGGTGTAACAAAATTTGTTACGTGTGTAGTATGCTATGTTTTGTCTAAAACAAGATGAGTTATGCGTACAACTAGCTATGTTACATGCTACAATTTATGTTATGTGAATTGAAAAGTGTGACATACCCTACTCTCAATTTTTTGGGTTAACTTTTAAGGTTATTGTGTCTGTTGTTCGTAACAAACCTTGTTATTTGTTTAACGTGTTACATTATGTGTGTAACATTTTATGTTATGAGAATTACAATGTATAATTTGCATGAATTATATGAATTTAAAAAGAAAAAAGAAACGAAAAATGAAAAAAAAAAATTAAAAGAGAGAAGAAAGAGAAAGGGAAATAAAAAAGTAAAAAGAAAGATAAAAAATAAAAAAATGCGGAATTCTTCAATCTTCGTTTGAGGCATGTTGTTGCTAATGTCATAATTGATTATAATCTCTCCACTCTTTCTGTTGATATTTAGGACCGAAGAAATTATCTCAAGAAATCCAACAAATATGCATTTTTCCAGGACAAGAATGACAGTCATTTCAGGGTTGTAGTTCACAAAGATAGTAATATACTCTATACCTGAAAAACTACATTATTAGAATAATAACATAGCTTGTTTTATGAATAACAAGCTGTTAATGCATTTCGGAGACTGTTATATTTAGTAATATGTATAACATAGGTTATTAGAAGAACAATATGTCTTGTCATATAAATAACATAACTTGTTAAATGAATACCACATATTACTACATGTATTCCAAGAAGTGTCACAATTGCAGTTAATGGTATGATAGGACTTCCTTATTATTATGATTTTTTTTATGAAAGTACAATTACAAATCTATATCATAGCAGCACAAATGCGTATAGATATTTATCTTACTGAGACACAGAGCCAAGAAAACCAACAATACAAACTCACATGTAGTGGAAATACACAATACAATAAAATGTAGAAAATACCCCATATAGGAGAATTGAACTTAGGATCTCTAGGCCTTAGTACCTCGGCCTAGCCCCCTAACCAAATGGGCTAAGCCTCATTGGCTGAATTCCTTATTGTTAATTAGCATAAAATATGAGTTGTGCTATGGGAACATAAAAGGATACAAAAATTTAAACAAAACTGACACATGACAACATCTTGTTTTCCAACACATCACATCACCTTTATATCAATCTCAATTACATGAGCCACTTGTCATTTTTGTCAACCTCTTTGTCTCTATTTTTGTCAATTTAGAATTCTTCATAAAATATATTGTCACATGTATAACATAGGATTTTATATAATTTTGGATTGCAAACTACTAACAAGTAATGTACGCATGTAACAATATCTACTATATGTATAATAACATATGTTACATTTATTAGTGGTAGCATATCATGTCAGACAAATAACATACAATGTTACATTATATTTCTATGTTCAGTATGACATTTTTTTTATAAATATCTAAGATGAATAAGCTATGTTGTACTAAGAATAACATAGCTTGTTTCGTTGTAGCATATTTTTTCATCAATAACAGATAATGTTACATGTAATAACATTCTTTGTTAGACAAATAACATACGTTGTATCACTAAAAATGTGAATAATATAGCATTCTATAAAAATTTTCAAGTATTTTCTAAATCAAAAAAATTACCGAAAATATATTGAAGGAATATTTATCTAAAGAATGTCTATTGTGTTTTTGATGCAAAACAAAGTCGAAGGTTGATTCCTTAAAAGTTGGAATTTTGATAAAATAGCAAAGACAAACATTAATTGATGAATATGAGATCCAATCTAGTAACATACAAGTTAATGTAAAATTGTTTCTGAATTTTTTATCAGACAATTGTTTCTCAATGTATTTGAAAAATTTTTATGAATCTGTAATGATGAGTATGTTCTTCACTGTGAATAAATTCTGATATGCAATTTTGATTTGTATGAATAGTGAACTACAGTTCGATCTATCAATTAGTATGGAGATGTTTGGATTCGCGATCGATCAAAGAATTTAATTTGCCTTTTTTATTTTTTAATTGGCGGCTATTTTAAGCAGGCAGTATTCTTGCATTTAGTAAACCTTTGACAATAATTTTGGAATTTTACTTTAGAAACCCGGGTAATTGTGAAACATCCCCTTGAATATATATACTGCAATTTAGGCCCAATTTAACATATTCGACTCAAGCGTCTCAAAATTTCGGTTATGACACTTATATATATTGGCTTTAATTCAGTGCTTGTTTTGATTCTCATTATGCAAAATTCACATTATAATTTTATCCATTAATAATTTGAAAATTATTCAATTATAACTATATATTTCAAATTTCTATTAAATTTCTTCCACTCATTTCACTATATTATAATTTCTTATTATAATTTATTTCCAATAATGAGAATCAAACAAGTTGTGAATATATGAATAGATTTAGGAGGGTAGATCAAATAAAATGAACGGATAAAATTATTCATCACGGATATTTGTTAAATGTATATATTTATGGAACGCTCATAATACTATTTTCTTTTTTCTTTTTCTTTTTTTCAAGGTTAGTATGTAAATCTTGGGAAGTTAAAGTATATCAACAACATGATTACAAATTCAAGGGCGATTTTTCATCAAACGATCTGTAAAGTAGTTGGAAGAGTACAAGAGAGCATCAACCTAGTAAGTACAACCAATTTTATGCTCCCCTTGACAAGCAATCAAGAAACTGACACCACGCTCGCTCCCATGGATTTGCGGTGGAGATTTTAATGAAATTGTCTCAGTTAACGAAAAGGAAGGAGGGATTGAACGTGACCCGAATCTGATTGCAGATTTTCAGAATGCCCTTCTAGATTGTTTGCTTGATAGCATTCAATTCTCTGGACCATTATTTACATGGAACAATAAACGCCATGGGAAACACTTTATTCAAGAGCGACTGGACCGATTTGTTTGGGATGAAAGTACATCTCATCTCTTTCCTAATGCGTTGGTGCATCATTTGGAGTTTTTGGGGTCAGACCGTCGACTGATTCTACTTGTTTTGGGTAATAACAAGGTACGCAAGGTTGAGAGGGGCAAAAGAGGTTTTTTGTTTGAACCACTTTGGATCTCGGAACCAGGATATGATGAGTTGGTCCAAAATTCTTGGAAGGAGAATGTTCAGTCTCATGGGCCACCAAAATCCTTAGGGGACATTAAGCTGTTGCTTAGTCGTTGTGCTAATGACTTAAAGGTGTGGAATAATACAACATTGGGGAGGTGGAGAAAGGAACTACAAGAGCTAAAACAGGAACTTGCTGCCTACTACAATTCAACTGAACTAGCAGATCACATGGAAATTATTCGACAGCTGGAGCATCGAATTTATTTACTATCTGAGCGAGAAGAGAAGTATTGGAAGCAACGGGCACGAGTTGATTGGTTGAAAGGAGGTGACCGCAACACGAAATATTTCCACTCTAGAGCCTCCAATCGGAGCTTTCCCTACACGACCTCTTCCGATCTCCAAACTACTTATGGGATTCGAGTTAATTCAATGTTGGAGATTACCAACACTTTCCAAAATTATTTTGCTTCTATCTTTTCAAGCTCGGAACCATCTACTGCTGCCGTTGACGATGCTTGTTCTGGAATTCTTATCAGATTATCGCCTTCTGAAATTGATTTTCTTAATAGGCCTTTCTCTGAAGAGGAAGTCGAGCAAGCACTTCGACATTTAGGAGCTCATAAAGCTGCAGGACCCGATGCCTATCATGCGATTTTCTATCAAAAGCACTGGGAACTTCTTGGAGATTCGGTATCTAAAGCATGTTTGACATGTCTCAATGAGGGTGCGACTCTTGCTGAGATCAATCATACGAATATCGTTCTAATCCCAAAGAAGAAAAAGCCGGAGAAGGTAACAGATTATCGCCCAATTAGCCTTTGTAATATCTTGTATAAATTAGTTGCGAAAACTTTGGCTAATAGACTCAAAGGTGTCCTCCCCTCCCTTATCTCTGATACTCAAAGTGCCTTTGTTGAGGGGCGTCACATCACAGACAATGCTCTTGTTGCTTTTGAATGCTTGCACTCTATAGATCGGAAGGTTTAATGGCAATAAGGGTTTTCTAGCCCTTAACTTGATATGAGCAAAGCGTATGACCGTGTCGAATGGTGTTTTCTTATTAAAGTTATCGACACGATGGGCTTTCCGCTAAAATGGCAAAACTTGGTTCTCCAATGTATTTCCACATCTACTTTGGCTTTCATGATTAATGGTCAGCCTCGGGGAAGGCTTAAACCAACACGGGGCTTATGCCAAGGATGTCCTTTATCGCCTTATTTGTTCCTCTTCTCTACTGAAGCATTGTCTGGCTTAATTAGGAAAGCAGAATTGGATAATTCTATTGTTGGCTTTCGTTGTTCGAGGTCTTCACCTCGACTCAGTCACCTTCTTTTTGCTAATGATTCACTTATGTTTATCCGTGCAAATGAGACTGATCCCCAGGCTATTTTGACTATACTTCGCAAATATGAAATCGCGTCAGGCCAAATGGTTAATCTTGAGAAACCAGCATTAAGATTTAGTCCAAATGTTGCCAATAAACTTTGGCACAACATCTGTCGTTCCTTGGGGGTTCATTCTGTTAATTTTAATGAGGTTTATTTGGGCTTCCCAATTGTTATTGGTAGGCGGAAAAATCAGGCTTTTGTTGGAATTGCCGAGAAAATTTGTAAGCGTATTCGAGGATGGAAGAGAAATCTGTTCTCTAGCGGGGGACTTGAAGTGCTTATCAAAGCCATTCTGCAGGCCATTCCAACCTATCACATGCACATGTTCAGATTACCAAATAAAGTTATTGAATCAATCCAGAAGGCAGTCACTCGTTTTTGGTGGGGTGGCGATGCAACATCCAGAAAACTTCATTGGATTAAATGGGATACAATTTGCGTGGCTAAAGGTATTGGCGGCCTTGGATTCAGGGATTTCGCAAAATTCAATCTAGCAATGATAGCCAAGCAAGTTTGGAGATTGATGAACGATGACACACTTCTTGCGCATCGCATCCTCAAAGGCAAGTACTTTCATTCCAGTTGGCTTTTATCATCTCAACTCAAGGATGGCGATTCTTTTGTTTGGAGGAGTTTACTCTGGGGAAGGGATCTTATTATTGCTGGTTCACGATGGAGAGTTGGCAATGGGGCTAATATTAGGATTTTGAATGACCCATGGTTACCACGCCCACCAACATTTAAACCTCTGTCACAAGTAAATCAAGCCTTGATCGGGTTTCTGATTTGATGACAGTGTCTGAGGCTTGGGACCTTGATAAATTGAATGAGTATTTTACTCCACTTGATAGGTCTTTAATCCTTTCTCTTCCTATTGGCAATTGCAACATTCCTGACAAGTTGATTTGGCATTATGAAACACATGGAAAATATACGGTTCGCAGTGGATACAGGTGCTTACTTTTAAACTCGAGAAATGAAGATTGTGGTACTAGCAGTAGTCCGAAGTGGGGGAAGAGACTTTGGAAGCTTCCTCTCCCTACTAAAACCAAAATCTTTTGGTGGTGGGTGTTTTACAATGCTATTCCATCTTCCGTGAATCTGTTGAACAAAGGTATTCAATTGTTAGCCTTTTGTTTGGTTTGTGGCCAGCTTGAATCTACTTTGCATATCCTTTTCGACTGTCCTTTTGCTCGGCTGGTTTGGAAGGAAATGGGACTATGGCATGTAATTAGGACTTTTGTCGGAGGGGCTAATACAAAGGATGTTATCTTTTATATCATGGGGAATGTCTTTAGCCATGTTGTTGGTATCATTACCACGGCTTGGTTTATTTGGCACAAGCGGAACAAAGCTTTGCATGATTCCTTTCGCAGAGAGCCCATAATTCTAGCTGGTCTCATTTTAGATTTTGTTGAGCGTCATTCTATTGGTGGGACTTCGCTTTCTCAGGACGTTTCATGCCTACATGTTGTTTGGAAACCACCAGCTGATGGCTTCTTGAAACTTAATGTGGATGCCGTTGTTAAATTGGAAGATGATTGTTTTGCAATCGGGGCTGTTTTTCGAAATGCCTTAGGAGTGGTTCTCGGTGTTTTTGCAGCAAGATATTCTGGTACTTTATCTGTCGAAGTAGCCGAATCACTTGCACTGTTGGAGGGATTGACATTTTCTAAACAGAATAATTTTCAAATTCATGAGGCTGAAATGGATTGTTTAAATGTAGTTCAAAGTCTGCGCACCAACCTGGACCCTTGGCTGGTTTTCTTTGCGAAGTTAGATCTCTTTTGGCAGTTATGGAATGTGGTCCATGTATAAAGTTGCCCACGCCATTGCTACATTTTCGTTGTCTAATCATTTTTATTGTAAATGGACTAACCGAATTTCGTTGTTTTTGAGTTCGGCGATCTGTCATGATTTACAGTGATTAATGGAAGAAGTTATTTAAAAAAAAAAAAAAAGAAACTGACACCACAAATTACTTCTTCTTTATTTCATTCTCACCCTTCTTTTCTTCTGTAATCATTAAATGTTGGCCTTAAATTACACTATAACAAACTTTTCATTGCTTTCATGGTATAATAACTGTACTATAATGCCTAGAATCTGCCTCAACCACAAATCCTTTCTTGGTTTTCATAGAAGGTTTTAATTTAAAAATTGAAATAAATTTTGTTAGAATGAGTAATTAAAAATTTGTGTAATACAAATAGGTACCTCGTCAAATATGTTATTGTGGTTGATTTAATCAGATTTTATTTTAAATAGAAATGTAAGTAAGTATTGATTGTATTTAAACGTTATATGGGTTTTAATTCCACCTTAATTAATATTTTACAAACATCAAATCTCCGTTCGCCCACAAATATAGTTATTTTTCAATTTTCATAGAAATTAAAAAATATTTATTTAATAGTATTAAAAAAGTAAATTTAATATTATTTTCTTGTGATACATTTTTCATTTATTAATTACTCCATGTGTCCCACAAAGACTAAGTTCAATATATTATTTTCATCCGTCTAAAAAGATAGCACACTTACGGAAATTTATAAGGAACCAGGGCCGTGTTCTTTACAGAGCTCGATTTTCAATGAGATGCTGACATGTGGTATGTGTCAGGTGAGATGTCAGTCTGTGATTAGAGACCGGGCTACGTAAAGAACTCGGCCTGTTTCCATAGCCGGACCGGCCCACTTACAATATTGAAAATGTATTTAATTTTCATTTTCATATATACCTCTAATTAATATATTGTTATTACCCCCACATCAAATACTATACATTGAAAATATTTTCAAATAATTAATGAGATATAAAGGTATATATGAAAAAATATAAGTAAAATTTAATATTTCATCAATATTAGCCATAACTTCTTAATTTGTGTGAAAAAACTAGTGAACTATCTTTGTGAGGCTGAGAGTGCATTTAACTTTAGTGATTCTATTTTATTGCTAATAATGCACGTTAAATAGAGACATATAATAAAAAGTAATATTTCAATTACATATTCAAAAGTATAGTAATCCATATTTTTGAGATAGAGGAAAATAATATATTTTTGTGCGATGAATATATGAATTGTCAAACTAGCTTTTTCAAGTGGGCCTAAAATGAACCAAAGCATCATTTTTTTTTTGGGGGGCGGGGGGGGGGGTGAAAAAGAAAAGAAAGAAAAAAATGAAAAAGAAAAAAAGAACTGTAATGGTTAATTAACTTCAGTCCTCAACATATTATTAATAGAACACTGCTAGCAAGATTATTATTAGCTTATCACATGTATGGTAGGAGTGAGTTCGATTCATAATCTCCAAATTCATTTACTCGAGAAAGTCTTCGATTTTTAGGATTTCATTTACTCTTCCCTTGATTTAGTATTCTCATTAAAATCTTATTTTTAAATACATCGCATCACTTTTTCAGTCAATGGTAATTACTTTTCCGAAAATCAATTATAATTAATAAGAACTTTGTGTTACAGGTATTTTGTATGTTAGGTGAAGTTATTTGAAAATCTCAAACAAACTATATATATATATATATATATATATTACAAGCAACAAACTTGGACTGCGAGGTCGAAAGTCCAACAATTAGTAAAACGGCATCAATGTTATTTCCTAATACTAACTACCGGTTGTCGAGTTAAATTTATAAAAATATTCAAGTACCAGCGTCTAGTGTTATTACCACACTAGACAGATGATGCAACATAATATTTGTCATTGATATGATTTGATAAAGGTGTTGTGATAAGCTGATATGACATCACATTACTGTCTTTACCGTTACAACACTAGACATGGTATTTCAACATTGTTAATAAAATTTGTGCAAGTTATGAGGACATTATGTAATAATTAAATAATGAAGAAGATAAGGGTATTTGGATAAAATTTAATTTGAGTGCCGGCCATACATTTTTTACTTAAATTATTCAAAGACACGAAATGAAAGGGTCTAAATTTATGCTCTAAAATGCACGCTATGAACGGCATATATGCGTATATGTACGACACTTGTAAAAAAAAAGGGCATCATGCATTTTTCTCAACGTATGTGCACAGTTTGTATCATTGTACGTATTTGTATGCTTATATGTATAATTTGATTTTCACAAATTGCTACCCATTACGTATTTTAGAGCACTAAAACGCTGTTATCAAAATCAGAGATATTTTCATAAAAATTGTTATTTTAATCAAAAATATCTCTAGGCAAGTTTTATTTAAGATAATATCCTTTTTGAAAATTATATTTTATTGGCCCCACACTCAAAAAGAAATGAATAGCGTTCACTAATTTGAGAGTTGAAAAGGACAAAAAAGAAAACAATAAAATAAATAAAATTGGTGGTGCCTAACAAACACAGCAGTCTTTGTTGAGCGAAATCTGCTAAAGTGATGATGTGCCATTTAAACGTCCACTAAATCCCTGGTTTTTAAATAAAATTCTATTATGGGATTAACTATCATCTATAAATAGCCAAATAAAAAAATCACATGTGATTTTGGGAATTATGATTAGTAATCGAGCTGTCTTATATAGCCCTATTTACTTTCATAGAAAATAGCCAATAAATACCCCTACTGTCATGCAAAGATGATTTATTGTTTTTCATCTGTTTATATTTGACATGCATTGTTATTAAACAAATAGAAATATAAAATTATTAAAATTGAAATAATTCATAGCCGAAACGATGTATTAGAAAAACGTTTTAAATCGTACATTCCCAACAATTCTTTTTTTCTTTGGAAGACATTCTCAACAATATTAATTGAATTATATCTTTGTAAAAACATGGATGAGACTATGTTTATGCAAAGATTGGAGTGAATATGTTTAAGTACAGTATGTTTGGTGTCACTACAATGCCAAACACATAATATATGACATAATATCATATACTGATGTGATTTAAGGTGGTGTGATAGTGCTTTATTATTATTCTATATCACTGTCCAGTACTTCTAGTAGTAAACATTCCTAAAGTGAGCCCTACAAAGGTTTCTCTTCCTTGGACAAGTTGCACTTAAAGTCCTCAACGTTTTCAAAAAAGTACAACTAAGTATATAATCTTTCAATTTGAGGGAAAATAGTCATTATCTTTGATTAAATAAAGGCGAAGGTGCTTTTACACGTGGATTTCCTCAAGAAAGTCAAGAGTGAAATGACAAAAAATTTTGGATTAAATTTGTCTAAAGGTCCTTCTGTTCATTTAATTTAAGTTTATGTTTTACTTCCTTTTCTGAACCTTTCAAATTAGTTACATATTCCAACAATGACAATTGTGTGATTTAACAAATTTGGACGTTCATTTTCTTTCCTTTCTTTTTTCATTTTCTTTTCTTTTTTCTAAATAAAATTAGGAAGTTTTTTCATACACAAGGGGACTAATTTCATTGTTTTCTATAGATTTACTCTCACTATAGTTTTTAAAGTTTTAACATGTTTATATTATGAATGATATTGTAAAATCAAATTGTGGTGAAGATATATGTGAAATGCTCTGATAGAAACAAAATATTACATCATGAACATAAAGGTAACAAAAAAATTCTATAAAGAAGTCCGTTAGGTTCTTCTTAAAATAACATAACAATAGAATTATTGAGAATAGTGGGTAAAGAATTGATTAGTTTTATGGTTCGATATGACATCTCGACCAACTTGCCTCTAACTCCAATTAAAATTCACAAACTAAAAAGGAAATACATGTATACTTATCACGTATTTAACTTGCCATTAATAACACTCATGTTTCTAACCTTCGATATTACGAGCACGACTATATGTGCCATAAACCTACTAATTTCTAACATAAAATAACTGATTATACACAATATGCCTGTCATATATGAGAAAAAGGGTAACTTGTCTATTTAAATCATCATAATTAACCAAAGTCTCCAACTTGATATAATCGTTTGATCTGAATCATAATTGATCTTCAATTGTAAATTTTTTATAGAGACCTTATTTTTTTTTTTAAACAAAAACATTCAATTCCATTAACATCAAAAGGTATCCACAAATGGGGGATACCATCCCAATACAAAGAAAAAACAGTGAAAGAGAAACAAAAGGAAAGAAAAGAAACCTAAATATATTGACCTTATATATTGAACTTATACGCGATCTAATTATTGATCACATTAGAGTTTTGGGGGAAAAACATGAATATGGGTTTTTGGGGAAAAATTCTAAATATGGTTTTTTCCCCTTTGTTCATCTTCATGCAAGTTGAGGGAAATAATCATATTTTTAGGTTTTTTCCCCCAAGAACCAAATAATGTAACAGTGGAATATAGTGAAATTTGACACTTTTTTTTTTGGAGAAAAAGGCAATAAAAGGGACAAATTTATCCCCCATTTTATGAAAAATTATAAAGATATGTGACATCTCCCCTTAGAATTTTTCAATGGTCCTTCTATGGGGGAATCAAGGGGCCCGCACCCTGATTCCTCAATAATAGGGGGCCATGTGGATGTGACATCTCCCTCTCTCCATAGAAGGATCGCCCATTTTATAGATTGGACCTTGAATTTGAGGTTTTTTCCCCTTTAATTATTTTTCACTTTAGGTTTTTAACCTTTAAAACATTTCCTCCACACTAAATATGCTCTTAGTGACAAATGACATCATAACACATAAATAAATATATACTTAGAAAAAATATTTAAAAGGTCGAAGATGCAAGTACAAATGTTAGAGACCTGCCTGTTGCCCCCTTCAAGAGGTTAGAAACCACGAAAGGATCATTTTAAATTAATTGTTTTAATTAACCATATTAGCAAACGTGTTTTTTTTTTTTTAAATAAGATAGAGAATGAGTGAGATTAAATGTCGAAGATTTATATAATACATGTAAATATCACAAGATATGTGTGATTAATTTGAATACATTCAAATTCAAAGTAGAATGAGATTGCTAACATGGATGTCCATGAGAGTAATGTTACTTATTTATCCTCAATCTTTACATTCATTTACACTTTTGCCCTAAAAAATTTTGACTTCATAACATATGAGAATATAGAAAAGTGACACGTGTAAATAGAAAAATGAGATGTATGCATACTTGAAAAATATTTTGGATTTAAGTTTCACAGGACTTTTTTTATCGCTATACACATATGTCACTTTCATGTACTTTCACGTGAAGCAAAGATAAAATTTAATTTTAATTATAATATGATTCAATTTATTTGTCTATCATACTGACACTAAAAATTTAATGACAAAATTTAAGGGTGATTTGACCATTCTATGGTCATTTGTGTGTAAGGACAGGGTGGAATTTTTTTTTTTTTTAAACTTTACAATTCCAACTAATTTTCATCATTTATGTGAAAATATGTGGTTGCCTATGTTATTGAGACGATGGGGGCTACTATATATATATATATATATTATTACGATCAAATTAAGTGAAAAAGTCTTTTTTTTTTTTTTTTTAAACAGGAGATAGGGGAGGGGATAGGTAGTTGTGATTCAGAGTCAAAACCTTCTATTTAGAACGTGAATATCTAACCATTAAAACACTTATTCGAACCACAAATAAAAAAGTCTAATTTGACATGCATGTACTTATATTTTATATATGTATATATACACACATATTTTTGTTTAAAAGTCTAATTTAATGACATATAAGTGTACTAATTATACTTTAATAATATATAGTATTTTTTATTGTCACAATAAATCGGTGATCATTATCAATTTTTTTTTTAGAAGATGCATGATCATTATCAATTTTGTGACTAATAAAATTATAGTTTCCAATACTTTAAATAAATACTTTAGTACCGTGCATTGTCAAGTTTGGCCCTTTCAAATAATTGTTCCAATGCCACTTGCACTAGAGCACGATGTTTTCTAGTGTGATAGATTGGATTTCGAGTTTAGAGTTCGATCTATTTCATCACTCTGATCACTGAGAGCACAACTATTGTAGGATGAAAAAAATCTAAATTTGGCTCTTTTTTTTTTAAAAAAAAATAGCAAATAGTGTTGGGGATAGAGGGGAATAAACCTATTTTGGGGTGGGGGAATTGGGTAAATGAGGGACTCATATTTTTCAAGTTGAAAAAGCATCACAACCAATTGAAGGTTCTATGTGTTTAATTATATAGTCAAATAAAAGTTTTTACCCCAAAATTTTCCTCTACACATATCCCTTATTTTTTGACTTTAGGTTATTTCTTCCCATTCGACTTTTTTTTCACCCTGCATTAGAATTGCTTTGGGTGAAATCAATTCACTAATTAAGCCTTCATACATATATAGAGCATAATAGATTTGTATACAAACACTACAAAGTTCAATTTTTTTGTCCTACAAATCCTACACGACGCTCTTCCGATCTATATTGTATTCCCTCCTATAGCCACCAGGTCGCAAAAATCAGTAAGGGTCAAAGATCAACAACGATCAATGGTTGTAGGGTCTTGGGAGCCTGCTATGAGCGCTTCATCCAACTTAACGGCCTAACGACCAAACGACTAGATCGGAAGAGCACACGTCTGA
>CAVNYN010227280.1:0-40235 GCA_963692815.1 Nyctanthes arbor-tristis
ATCAGCTGCTTCTGTTATTCATGTAATTGGGAATGGGGACGTGACCAGATTCAATACGATGGAGATCCTCAAGAAGCAATTCGTAGTGTTTCTTGACTTCCTCTGCTGATTTTCCACCGCCGACAGCCTTGGCAATGTTGTGCCACCTATCAGGAGTGTCCCGGTCGAACTGAGCCAATGCCTTCTCGAAGAGCTTGTTTTGCTGGGGAGTCCATGATGATTTAAGCTGGGAGCTTGATGCCATGGTCGATTGTGTACACTTAAAAGTTGTGAACCTTCAAATTTTAAGAGGATGGGAGTGCAGTATGATAATGTGGGTTGCTTATAAACAGAGAGAAAGGGGGGTGGGTGGGGGTGTAAGCCAGTTGGCGAATCTATATTTGGCTAAAGTTGAGAGAAAGACTCGTCTATTTTTCTCACCACGAGGTAAAAAAGAAGAGTCATTGGTTGCAACAAAAATTAACTAGACTACCTCAAGAATTTGCATTATTTTCTCTCTTCTCCACATCAAAATATGTCTTCTAATTTCAAACTATTCAATGATTTGCATTATCTTTCTTCATCAAGATAAACGCTATATACAATGGATAAGGGCTTATCTAATTAGTAAGGGATCATGAGCAAAACGCTTCTCCCTCTTCCTTTTTGCCCCCTCGAGAAAGTTTTACCGATTCATATTATATATCATAGGACTGTAGATTTTTGAGATTTGCGTGCTTTTGAGGATGAGTGTACATAAGGGATATCATTTTATGGATCATAATATGCAATTAAAACTTTGAACATCTCCAAGATGATTTTTTATTTGTTCAAGAGCCAAAATATTCAAATGATATATTTGAATGATCTGAGGTAGAATTGAAACTTGCACCAATGCATTCATTATAAAGAAAGAATAGAGAGTGGGTTCGATATTTTAAATGGTTAATATAGAGCGATCTCTTGAACTTCATTTTAGTTAAGCATTGACTCTTAAAAATAAAGTGTATCTTAGAGATTTGAGATATGTACTCTTAAAAGTTAAAATTGCTTGAGATCGGAAGAGCACACTTGCTTCTAGTTGATCCTCTCCATCAAATCATAAGGAAAAACTTTCGAATCAAAGGCTACATTAATCTAGAGTCAGTTCAAGAAACAAGAGCTTCAACTAAGTAGGCTTCTTTTAGTGATAATAAATTCACGTCCTCAACTAGTATACTAGACTCAAGTTCAAGTCAACATCCCTATCCTAAATTCCATATACGTACTAAAAAAGAAAGAAAAAGAAAAAGAAAGAAAGGCTTCCTTATCAAATATTCCATCCGTTAAGAATGGATTGGTCAATGCATGATATTTCTTACTCTATATGTTGAGAGTCAATTCATAAAGACAACGAACCATGCATATTGGTGTACATGAAAAATCTTTCAAATCTTTTAACTTATGAGAAAGCAAAGGCCACAGTTTTCAGATTAGCAGAACTTACTTATGCTGAAGTCATACATAGACATCATTTTAGTGTGTGTGTGTGACACATTTCTGGCTTGCATATATTTTGGACAGAATAGGTAAGAAAAATCGTTTTGGAATTTTGTAGATTTAGGGTTCTTGGAATTGGTGTTTTGGACTAATTAGCTTCTGGGATGTAGCTGTTGCTTCCATCAATAATGCAATACCCTAAGATATGAAGACATGGGTGCATGTATGCATGCTTGTTTCATTCTGCAAATAAATTTTGCACAGGAGGGAATATATGCCTCTATCCATGACTGGATTCACCTTACAAAAGTAACAATAATGATCATGTTTTTTATGGCTAAGTAAATTGTACATTTTCACATCATCTTTTGTCTCGTTCTATACCACATTGTAGATTCTTTTGTTCTTTGTTTTGTTTATTGGACTGAAGTGAATAGAGGACTGATATTTTACTGTGAAAGTAGTTTTCGTATGGGTAATTTACATTTAAAGTTCTCAACTTTTCAAGTATTAATAGATCACAAACGCAACCTTTATTTCTCCTTCTGTGAGTCTTCAACATTTTAATAAATCCCTATCTAAATCTCTAACAACGGAAATTATCAATTTCCCATGCTAAATTGGGGGCATTTTTCGTAAAATACAAAAAATAAATATTTTAATCTAAAAAATTGAGGGGAAGGGGACTCCCTTTTTGGGCTAGAAATGGCTAGCACCGCGCCAGGGAGGGGGTGACTCCCTTACCTATGCTGCCTGCTGCCATTTCCAGCAATACAGAGGAGGAGACTCCCCCTTTCCTCTAAAGGCTGTTAGAAATTACAACCATTTTCGGTACTACAATTGGGGGATGGGGGAGACTCCCCATTTTGGTTGCCGAAATAGCAACGTAGCAGTCAAACAGTTACCGAGGAAGATTACCCCTAAAGAATGGCAATTTCATACCCAATACTTACAGGGATCCGCATCCATGTTAAGTATTAGGATGAATACAAGGCGAAAGTCTTCGTCCCAAATTTTTAACGGGTCGGCTATTGGCCTCGACCCGACCCGAGATAGTCTTTTTGTTTTTTATTATAAAAAACTAATATAGAAAAGTTGGTGAAGACTTGAACGTCAAAATTAAAGGCAATAAACTTTGACCACTTTGCCCAACATTTTACTTGTTAAATGTTTACATTAGCTAACTTTTATACTATAATTTAAAATTTCCTTAAAATAACAAAATTAAATAAAAACAATCCTTAAATCATTCATTGTCAGTCAAAGTCTGAAGGAAATCTCCAATTTCAGAAATTCTCCAACCCCTAAAATGTGGTTGAATTTTGTATTTTTATTTCATTTTATATAATTTTGTTAGTTGTTAAGAGCATTCATATTTTAATGAGATTAATATCATTTGAATATATATTTTTTTTATATAGTTTCCATTTTTTTAAATTTTCTAAACGGGATGGGTAACGAGTATTTTTTTCATCCTCACCCCAAATAGGGTTCGGGGTAGGGAAAGACATAGCTGTCCCGGTGTCATTCCTACCCCTCTAAAAGACTACCGGAAATGGCAGCCCTTGCCGCCATTTCTGGCACTGAAATGGGAAGAGCCCCCCTCCCCACACTTTTTTTTTTTAAATTAAAATATTTATTTTTTTGTATTTTACCAAAAATAACCCCTTCTTAACAGAGGAAATGGATGATTTCCGTTACCAGGGACTTGGACGGGATTTTTAAAAGGTTAAACACTATAAGGAGAAATAAAGGTTGATGACGTAATCTATTAATATTTGAAATGTTGAACATGTTAAGTGTAAATTACTTTTTTTGTTTTCAAATAGAAGTGTTTAAAAGAATTTGAAGTTGCTTTTATCTGCAATTGTTGAAACATGCCGGCTAATCAAATTAAGAGGCCTATGTTGTGTTTGGTTTGGCTTTACAAACCCACAACACGCGTAGTTAGCGAAAACCGACCACGAAGTTTGGACCAGTTAAAATTATTTTTTATATGCAATGAGAAGAGATTATCATTTCGTAACCCAATGGTAATTAATATTCCTGCAGTGAGCCAAAAACTATAGGATTCCTTAAATAAAGCAAAAAAGGAGAATAATTTTGACGATTGGACCAGTTCAAAACACAAACCCTTTGAAGGGGTATTGTTTCTAATGATATTGGCATATTATTTTATGACGATGTTTATTATTCTAATTGTGCATTTAAACATACTAGATCTAGATGTTATTGTTCTAGTTGGCTGACAGAAAAAAGGACTGAAAATTAGCACACAATTCAATATTAGTCACGGTCCACAATCTTAAACATATTTTCACACCATTACAAACACATTATATGTGCATAATAACTTTCCTGCTATCGTGAAACTGTTTTTCTAGAGATTAAAATTATTCTATCAAAATTATAGTTGGGTAGATGA
Source organism: Nyctanthes arbor-tristis (assembly GCA_963692815.1). Classification (NCBI taxonomy): domain Eukaryota; kingdom Viridiplantae; phylum Streptophyta; class Magnoliopsida; order Lamiales; family Oleaceae; genus Nyctanthes; species Nyctanthes arbor-tristis. The sequence goes on from CAVNYN010227280.1 coordinate 3,884, forward strand.
ATTATAAGCTGTTGGCATAGTATAACTAATATGTACACGGAAACAACTCAAAAATGTAATAAGCTGAATAATGGGCTAAAATGGTCAGTTTTGATAGATACTAATAATATATTCTTTCTTTTAACCTTTTTGGACCTTCCACAAAGGCATGAGTTTGGCTCCAGAAAATGCAGCAAAAAGGGTTTTGTTCATATGTGTTGCATCCTGTTCAAGAATCAAATCCAGGATTCGATTGAAAGAATGATTTGGACCTTTTTTGGGCTACGAAGAGAGGCGCATTACCACTCTTTTTTTTTTGGTCCAGGCCATTGATATTTTAGTATATATTTTTATGTTATTGGCAAGAGAATCTGTGAGGGATAACAGGTGGAATTGGGGTAAAATTGAAGGGCATATTGGAAGAATGAATATTCTTTTGTGATCACAAATTTGAGATAAACAGATAGAGGATGCTCATTTTCGTGTGACTACCAAAGGAAGTTCCCAATGCTCATGCTGTAAGAAAATCTCAGATTTCATTTTGAAAAGTAAATTCTGAAAATGAATATATCTTATCATTTCATTTCTTTAATAGATAGACTATCCATCACTACTCTTAGACAAAGATAAAAGTATTTGCTTTATCAAAATTCACCTCTTTAATTGCGCTAAAGTCACAGCCTTTGTAATTCTATTTTGGATCTCACGGCCACTTTCATTCCTTTAACTAGCTAGGATGTAACTTGTGTTCCCATGAGACTTGAATATGATAGATACTGCCTACAAGGAAATTGAGGTGCAATCTCATGTCGTACACACTTTTCCCGACGCGTGTTTTGGTCACCCTCCTTCAAGGCTTCGACATAACAAAATATGCTTAACTAGCTTCTTATGCATCTTAATACACGCAAAAATGTAACTACAGCCTAAAGGAATCTACTTTTACACTACATGCAAGCTCAAGAATTTTAAGAAATAATTTGTCAATGAGTCAAATTTTAATACTAATTATATATTTTCATTAAAAAATAAATTTTCACATTTTCCTATACCTTCTCTCTAATTCTCTGCCAGATATTCTCTCCTTTTTTTTTTGGTTGAAATGACCGGACATTCTTTCTTTGAAAAAGAAGTTGGAGGGGTTTTTTGGTTTTTTTTGTTGGGGGGGGGGCGGGAAAGAGAAGGAACAAGACGAAATATGAAAATTCTTTCACTAGAACTAAAGAAAGAAAGAGGAGAAGGAGCTCAAATGATCAAATTCAGTCGAAATTAATGCCTAATTACAACTAAAAAGAGATCACATATTTTAAATGCATATCCCGATTTGAATTTCCATGTACTCTTTAATTTGATCCAAGTCAAAGTCAATTTAATCACCAATTAACAATCGATCACATAATCATTTTCAATTAGAATATTTTAGACGCATATCCCGATTTGATTTTCCATCTACTCTTTAATTTGATTCAATTCAAAGTCAATTTAATCCCCAATTAACAATCAATCACATACTCATTTTCAATTAGAATATTTGTGATAGTCATGTTTCAAGTTCAATTTAAGGTCTGTTTTAGTAACCAATTATAATTGGACTAATCTCTCTTGCATGTGTTTCTTTCTAAAGTGTTCTTTCGCTCACAGTCCACCAAGTTCACTAATTCATACCGATAGATTAAAATTAAAAGACAACCCCCCCCCCCAAAAAAAATAGAATAATTTATTAAATTAAACAAAGATTGCTCAAGATTTAGCATGTCTTTTTGTAGTGGGTATATTCAAAATTTCATGTGCCAATGTTTTGTCTAAGCCTAAATCCTAATCTGTAACACATTATTTTTAATCCAACTCAACAAAGTTGTCTTCCATTTGTCTTGTCAAAAATCGGTTCCCCATTCCTCGTGTCGATTTTATGTCAATTTTCTATTCATTTCTCCCCTTTTATTAATGTCAACGAACTTTAAACAAAATTGTCATACTTACTAATTATGCATGCCTTTGATCAGGATGGGAATGACATTATCATCTTATAAACTCCTGGAGTGGAATCTTGATATTCAACAGCTACGCTACACGTAGAATCACTCCTTCCGACATGTCTATCACTTAACTGTTCAAAAAAACTTATAAATGAATACATAAAACTAATTAATAACTTGAGTTTTTAGAAAAAGGCAAGACATTGTTAGCATGTTATTCAGCCAAACAAAATTACAATTAGTTTCAATTCTAATTATTAACTATTATTGTGTGTATACACATTCTAAATAGACAAATATAGTTTCTTGCAGACGAGGAACCATATAGATAGTAATCAACAAAAGTCTGAATATGCCATTTGACTACAAGCCTTTAAATATATATATATATATATATATTGATAAAATATACAATTCCCTTCTACAAATTTTAGAACAAATAATTTCAACTATTAACAATTTGCATTTTCCTTTCCATCAAATGAAGAATAAACACGCGTAAATAATTATAGCCCCATTAGTTTTGGGGATCAAATTACTGATTTGATGCTGTAGTTTAATTTTATAATAATAATAAAATAATCATCGTCTTTTTTGGCTATTGATATGACAGACAGGTCAACACTGTCGAACCCCAGCTGGAATGAGGAAAATTTGCTCGGTCCCTCAACCCACTTCTTGGTGAATGAGGCCCATTTTGGGTTTATCCCTAAAGATGTCTCGAAGGTATTTCTAGTCAAAGGGTACAAATTTTTAATTGAGGAATCTAGGTAGTAAACTAGATAATGAATAAATATTAAAATTTTTATCGAAATAGTCTCAAGAATTGCACATGTGGATATCAATATTGTAGTTGTAAGCATACATATGTATAATTCCTTTTTTTTTTATATCAAATATTAGAACAGGGTGTGATTTGGTTTGATCGCGGTTTCTTTAAGAGAACCAAACTAAACAGAAAACTGATCGTTTTTTGATAAAATAATCATTTGGTTATTTTAAAATATTAAAACCAAACCGGAATCAAACCATTCGGTTTTCTTTGGTTTAGTTTGGTTATGGTTATATAGAATATTATAAAATATAGTTCAACGAAATTATCAACTAAAGGTAAAAATAGAAAAGTATGTAGCTTATAGGAGTAACAATTATACTCTATCGTTTAAGTTACATGATTATAATAGAAATAGAGAATTTTTTGGTAGCTTTATTCTTTTAACTTTAAGAATTTAAATTGAGAATTAAATTAATAAATTCGAAATCAAATCATTTAATTTAGTTATAGTTTGATTATTGGTTTTGGAACGAAAACTATAACCAAATCATAACCAAATGGTTATTCGTTTTAATAACATAACCGTTTGAAAATTAAAAAAAAAAAGCGAATCAAACTGCTCGGTTTTGATTGAGTTGGGTTGTTTATGGTTATTTTGCCCAGCTCTATCAAATTTTATTTTTATTAAATAATTCATTTTTTTAACAAATTTTATCTTTATTATTTTATATCACCCATTTAATGACTAATTTTGTAACCTCTGTATTGAATCCCTTTTTAATTGCCTTTTTTTTAATTTAAAATATCTTTTAGTAACTAACTTATCATATTTCAAACATTCCTTAGTAGTGTCCTAATTACTTGCTTCTACAATTAATGCTAGATTATTATGTTATTAATCAATTGTCTTCTATTACCGCTCTAATTCAATTCTATACCAGTTTCACGAGCTTTCAATCCTCTTGCCCAGTTCGTTCTTTAACATGACGTTATCTTTTTATCGTCTTAGTAACAAATTTAAGAATGGTAACAATTATATTTTCTATGATAAATAGAATTCTCACCGACATGATTCTTCTAATTACTAGGAATGAACAAGGTATGTGGTAACAATAATATACACATGTTCTCTACACTTCATATTAATACCACGTTATCTTTTTGTCCTCTTAATAACAAATTTATGATCAATAACAATTATATGTTCTATGCCTGTGGTACTAATAGGAAACTTTTAAGTAAGCAAAGAGAATATGTGAGTATTATTGTTACCATTTGAATAATTTGTCACCGTCCTAGTAATTAGAAGAACTAGATCCATATTACAATGAAGTATGATATATGGAAAAGGGGGGCGGGGAGACTTGCAATCTAACACAATAATTAAAATATCAGATTCGATGAATAAAGATAACGAATAGAAAATATAACTATTAGTATTTGAATTTTGCTCCTAATAGGATAAAAAGATGACATAGTACTAATAGGAGACGTCGAATTAAGCGCAGAGGATACGTCAGTGTAATTGTTACCATTTGAATAACAATTTGTTATCATGTGACATGTTCACCATAATAAGAAGAATAACACATGTGTTACTATGATATATGCAAACGTAGATGGGGAAAAAAAGTTTTCTCAACTCTAACAAAGACTTGTAAGGTTGAAGTTTCAAGATTCGTAATTGAAATTTATTTGCAATTTATCAGGAGTAGATAATTGTGGAGATAATTCCGTCATTAATAAATTGTTGTTGATAAGTGAGATTATATAGGTTTTTTTTTTTTAATAAAGTTTTTTCCCTTTTTTTATTTGTCCAATATATTTTTACTAATTCTTCCACTGTAATACCCCATTTTGCAATAATTCATTTGTTGTATGTAAATATACAAATTGTTTCAAATGCATACTCATTTGTCTTTAGAGCCCTTTTTAATATTGGAAAAATACTTTAAAATATTAAAATCCTAGTTACCTTACCTCATTTCATGCAAACAAGTTCACAATCCGGGGAATGCATAAAAGTCTCGGTTCCTGAATTTCTGTCAAATGAAAAATCAAGATGAAATAAAAATTAGTCGACTTTTGAAACATTAGTGGAGATCGTTTTAATCCAGCTATACATATACATGGTGATATCAGGAAGGTGTTGAATATTGAAACAGCAAGCACATGAAAAATGGCCGCAAATCACGGTCAAAGGATCACCTCAAAGATAATAGTTCTATCGTAAGTTAAAAGTACATAATAATAAAATTATCTAGAGATTTCTCGGTATAACACCCAAAAATACGTAACTACGGACATAAAATGATTCTTCAATGTCCAAGAAGGCACAGAAAATTATAGAGTAACGCAGCTTGAACGCCAAAAATAGAGAGTGAATAAAACACAAAAATCAACAGCAGGCATTCAATTGGAGAAATAAAAAGCGAACCAGGAACTAGTAAATTCATAGATTGTCTGTAAAGAAACCGCCTAAAGAGTTAGCTGATTTCACCTAACTTTGAAGCTCATAGATTTCAGTCTGAACAAATATGATTGGATATCATAAAAGGCTGCAACTTGATTTGTAAGACACAATCTAATTCCCGAGGGATTCTCCGTTTTCTTGATTTCAGTCTAGTATGCAAATGATAAATAAATAAATGTATTTGGATTTTTCGAATTTTTTATTTCCATAAATGTACTAGTAGTTTATAATTTTGAGTTCAAAGTTTCAACAAACCGGTACAAGCTAACATCAAGTTCAGTTTGGTAGCTCATGAACTCAATGACTCAAATCTATATCTCTATGATGGTCCCTTTGTTCCACCTCTGAAGAATGGATGATTCATTGCTTTTGACACACTATAAACAGTACATTATAAGTGAGAGCTCTATCCTTAAGTGAGAACACTCTATCTTTGACGTTTCATCTAATATTTACAACACCAGGTCCGTTAAAGGTTGAGAGGTCATTGGCATCCTGGTAAGGAATCTTGCTTCTAACCAAAGCTCCATAAACCCAACATGGCTGCAACTTTCTATTAATTTGACTAGCTAACAACTAATAATTTCAATTTTCCTGGGTCAATCAGATTCTTAAGAAGGCAGCCACTGACCATCCAATTGGCACTTATCCATGAATATAATTCACATGTAAGAACTTGGGAGCGAAATAAACGACAATCGACAAACTTAAAACGACCTCTCAAGAAGACCTTTATCGGGCAAAAAGCAAATGAAAGAAGTGCTCTAGTGATACTCAAACAAAAGAACTATGTGACATAAATTCTACAAACGTGCATCAGTAGATACTTCCTTGGAACTTTGGATCTGGTGCTAACCTGATAGGTTTCATTGACCCCCTATCCCCTCCCATCATTTCATCTGTATTATTATTATATTATTTGTTGCCTCCATTTCATCCCATTCAGGATAGGATTTTGAGAGGAGGCATTTAATAAACTATACTAACGGGCCGGCTTCAATTCTCAGACTAGCTGTCTGCCTTACATAATTTACGAGTAGAAATATGGCTTTTGTGAAATATCAAGAGTTAATTCTAACAACTTGTAGTAAAATATAGTGAATATATATATATATATAGACGCGCACACACTAGATCATTTGTTGGTTAGAATTACATCTACTTGGATGACATCCAAAAAGCAAATTGTATGTAAAAAATTAAACTGTTCAAATAGAACGAGTGTATCATAACTATGTCGCAAGCAATCCTTGAGGGCCGTGAAGATTTTTTATGCATATAGATGTATATAATTATGATTCTATACATTGTATAGAACTGTTGATTAGTACATTGTACTTGGCTTCAGGCAATAAAAGCATAAAGATAGCAAGGGAAAGAAAACTCATAGAAAATTAGTGGCAATGCGGAATAGTTTTCTTTTGTATAAGCAAACATTAGAAAGTGATAAAAGAGTTAGGATAAAGACAGATCCCATTTGGTTCTGCTATAGGGCCATAGGTGATTGTATACCATTGGTCCACCCCAGCCCTACCTACACCACCCCCAGTCTTATGAACATAACTATATCACTCAAATGTAAAGTAGAAGGGGGCTGAGGGGTGACGGGTCGGACCCAATAATAGGGATAATGGAAGTTGCCTTCATCTTCTCTGGACTGGTTCCACCAATGTGTACAAGCATGATATCTTTGGCATCCCTGCCCTTAACTGATTTAGAGTTTGAATTTTAATGCACTAATTTCATCATTCTAACTAAGCCATGATAAGAATGGGTTATGTCACGTCCCTAACTTGCAAGTGAGGAATGACCTAAACTACAGGGCACTATATTCCACTTCCCACATTATTTTTATCACTTAGAATTTTCAAGCTAATAATAGATAGAGACCTTAATTATGTAGTAGCTAGCTAGGCGAAGAATACATTTGTGAGATGTGACAATTTTCTAGAATTTCATTAATTTATCCCACTTGTTATGTATCTTTGACAATGACTGTCAAACTAATAAACCTACCATACTTAGGACAAAACAAAATCAAATTGCGGCTGTTAAGACTATAATATCTTATTATGATTGCTAAGTAATGTCATTCTCCTAGCTAACGACAGATATTTTGGTACTTATGTCAATTTAATTGCCATAACGAGATGTCACATATATGTCAATATTATTAATGACAAACTTTTCAAAAATTAACTCTATTATCTCTTGTAAAGGAAACAGAAAAACAAAATGTCTATGATATCAAAATAATGGCAAGTATTTGAAGATGACGCTCTCAATCAAATGTATGTTCTCTCTCTTGGTAGTTCTAACCATGAAAAGATATTACTTTATGATTGACTTAGTCAAAGTTTGAAAAGGCGGAAATATGCTTTGAGGCGTTTTTCCTTGATGAGGCAAGGCGTACGCCTTGAGGCTATTGAGGCGTAAGCCTCTTAACAAATCGATATAAATAAGTTTGAACATTGTAAAACAAATAACTTATTTCTGGAAAAACAAAATAAATTGATCAAACTTCTAGTACGTACATCGTCACATGTTATTGTGAATAATCTCGTAGTTAACATGATATGACTAGCTGGTAAGAAAAAAGGCAACATGCCTCTTGAATATCGAGATTTCTGGTCGAAACACGACAAATCGTTGTAGAAGAAATGATAGACAAACAAGAAGATATATCTATATGATGTAAACTTCCTTGCCTCCAAATTCCAACTTATTGGGTTAAATTTTTGAATTGTTAAACAAAAATAAATAAACAAACAATCAAAATAGGATGCCAAATTAAAGACTTACGTCTCTTGAGCCTTGAAGCGCAACCATAGGCATACACCTCACCTCCAAAGGCGTAAGCCTCTGAGGAAATTGCCTCAGAGTAGTGCATCAAGGCACTACACAACCGCCTCAGGCCAAGACGGGCCTTGAGGTGAGTCTCTACCTCGCCTTTTTAAACTATGGTCCTAGACCATAACAACAAAAGAGGTAATATCATAATAAAAACTGTTGATAACATATCAAAATCTTATTGCTTACAACCTAGCCAAGTTGGCAATACAAATGCTGTTATTCTATTCATTACGATTAAACCATTTCACTAAACAATGTCGCAACAACTGGGACGCTTAGCCCTATAAAATTTGACTAAGAAAGATACATTTTAGTATGAAAATGAAATAAAATCTCCACTGGATTATGTTTGTCGCCTGAAAAGGATTGTAGACTATATTGCACCTTGTGGTCCTCTGTTATGATACTATTACGCCCCCATCTTAGTTATTTTTTCCAGCATTCTTTACAGGAAAGATGTGGCTTTAGTTAGAAAGTTCATTCTGTGAAAGCACTTTCAATGTGGGGAGAAAAACCAAAATTTGGTGTTAAAAGGGCTAGAAACCTAAATTTTAACAAATTTTAAGGGGGGCCAAATTTAACACCTCATCCCCCCCCCCCTCCCAAATCCCATATTTTCCGACTAATGCGAGAAGTGCTCACCGGCTATCAATAGCAAAAAGCACAGAGAAAAGGCTCTTTTTATTTAAAAATATTTAACCTATTTTTAGTAAGACTGACAGGCCCTTAACGTCAGCACAATTTTCAGCTAAGGTTTATATGTATAACAACTGATTAACATGCTCACGTGACCTGCAGCGCGTTGCGGACACAGTTCTACTAAAGCAAGCCGGATAGACGGAGGCTGAGATCATTCTCATTTAAGAGCATGGAATTATGATTTATGATGCTTCTTTCTGGTATTTCTCGAACATTAAGGTTGAAAATTTTATACTACTTCCCGTAATCTATTTAGTATACATTCATACGCTCGTGTAAGGCTGGACATTAAAGTGCCATAACTGAATTAACTTTAAAATACCAAAAGCCCTTGTTTCCACATTATAATTTTATTATTATTATGACCCGTAGATCTTATGGCTCTTAGACCAACACCAATAGTATATATTAGGTCTGAACAACAATTACTCAAGCGAAAATTTTATTTTTAAGAGTTTTTAATGAGTTTTTGTATTTAGAATATGCAACTACCCTACCGCCGCACCTCACAAAACACTATTTCGATCAATGGCAATTAATTCCTAATTCCTTATGCTGTAAGCCTTACTTGATTAATTGCTAATCAAAAAGTAATAGATAATGTACCAGTGACATTGCTTATAAACCCTTGGAAAAGGCAAAAAAAAAACCAAATAAGCTATTAATATCAAATGATAATGTTCAAGAACCCGTCGGATCCCAAACGTATGTTCTCTCATCACACCACATGGGAAAACCTATGTAGTTTCCAAGACCCTACAGGTGGGTTTTCTCATATGGTGTACATGAGAAACCAACACGTTTTCAAGAGGTTTTGTAACAAATTTTGTAACAAATCCTCTCAAAGGTTTGTGAACATTATCGTAGTATCAGAATAATGTGGTACAAAATTTGCTTTAATGGGGCAAAACAAATAACCATTATAACCGATATATGAAATACAAAATTTGCTTTAATGGGGAAAAAGAAATCACCATTATAACCAATATATGAAACCAAGTGTTAAGTTTCATGCCTTTTAATCTAGAGACAAAGGATATCTCTATAAAAGAGACACTCACCCCATATAGCACATAAACTCACATGTATAGTTGTGCTTAAGAAAAAACTGAGGAAGGGAGAGGTGCCATATACGATGAATGTCTTCATGATAGAGACGCCCTCTATCTCTAAATCAAAACAGGAAGTTTTATAGCATCAAAAAAATGAGAGACGTTTATCTCTTAAAGCCTAAAGAGGTAAATTAAGTGCATTTAGGGAAAGTAGTAAGTAAAGCTTGGGGTAGGTAAAATGTTGAAAATGTATAGGAGAGATATTGGCAATCCTCCTTTTTTTTTTTTTGACGTAGAGAGGAATATAAGGAATTAGAGGAGAATTAAGGGAGGATTATCATTCTCAACCTTTTGTTCTTCAACAGATTTTTTTTTTTCATATTTTCTTATTATACTGCTTTTTAATCACAAACTCTTACAATCAGATTTACTTTTCATAAAATTAATTCTAAGTTTTTCTTTCTTTTTTTTTTTTTTGAAAAAAGAAAATTGAGTCAAATATTCAGGTAATCCAATAATAATTGAATTGAGAAAGCTCAATTATTATATTGTTACGAGTAAAGGCCAATAGAGACTTGAATGTGGCCCCCAAGACAAGCCCGCGTGGCTAGTCATGTCAAAGTGGGTCTGCCCACCACGGCCTCTGGTTATGGTTACATCCGATGGCTCTCTGCCCCAGGTTCCCTCTCTTTCATTTATCTTCCCCCTATCTCTCTCTCTTATTTATTCCACCCGATTATGATCTGAATCCGGCAGTCATTGTCAGACTCTCCGGCCATATTTTTCTCCATTTATATGTGCCCACATTTCCTACTCCCTTCGAGGGCTGTTTACTTTCTCCACTCTCTCTATAGACAAAGGCACCATATATATATATATATCACTTGGCTGGATGTTCGTTTGAGAGGACAGAAGTTAGGCCACAAAAAGTGCGGAAAGCTACCTATTCTTGCTAGTACAAAACTACCTTCCCATTATCACTTTTTTGTAAAGTACGCTTTTTTCACTTATTTTCAACTGGTTTTGATCAATCTTTGAAAGAGTATCTACTAATGAATAGAGGGACTTTACCGGAAATGATACACTGCCTCAACGTTCCGGGTAATATCGCCGGAAATAATGGTGGTGCGGAAATGAGCTTGCTAGAGAGACAGCGGGAGAATATGAAGTGGCAACACCAACAATTTCAACAACATTCAGCTACTCAATTGAATGAAGCTTATAAATTGAGTGTACTTTCTGTACAAGATCAACAGTTTCAAGGTTTGGTCAATAGTGATGATCAGGGCATCGGGTATCTCGTGGCTCAGACAATGAAAGCGGACCCTGGCATAGATAATGGTTTTGGAAGAGTTGAGAGTGGTTTGAATTATGGCAGCTGTGTATTTGGGAATGGGTCCGAGATTGAAATGAGTTATGGGATTCCAAGAACTGCCAGCTGCCTACCGGCCGTAGCCGCTGCAATGGCAGAGACTACATCAACTGCCATGAAAGGAAAGGAGGCTGCTCTGGCTGAAAACCTGAGCTCTGCTGCTGGAAGAGAGAGCTTCAAGAAGAGGAAGGCCTATAAGACTCGGGAAAATAAGGTGCGTAACACATATTTATTAAATTCTGTAAACTAAGAACTTGGTTACCTATTCTGATTTGCTTACAGTACAATCTATCGTTTAAACTTATGTTACTAGTCAAGTTGAAAATAAATGTGCTGACAGAACTCAGAAGAATTTTGTGATTTCTCAGGTAGTTGCAGAAGAACAGAACAGCGAGAAAAGGGCAAAAGGATGGGCAGAAGAGGAGAGTTCTAAGATCACCGAGGCAAATAGCAACAGCAAGAGCACCACCACCACCACCACTAGTAACAACAGCAAAGAAACTTCTAACGGTAATTCAAAGGGGAACTCAAAGCCCTCTGAGATTCCAAAGCCCGACTATATTCATGTCCGAGCCCGACGCGGGCAGGCCACAGACAGCCACAGCTTGGCGGAAAGAGTAAGTTCAATTTCAACTGCTATGTTTTGATCTTTAGAGTATACTCTTTCTATAAATGCATGCGACTATGCCCATGCTAATGAGTAACTGATGTTAACTGCACAGGTAAGGAGGGAAAAAATTAGTGAAAGAATGAAGTACCTGCAGGGTCTAGTACCGGGGTGCAACAAGATCACCGGGAAAGCCGGCATGCTCGATGAAATTATCAACTACGTCCAATCTCTTCAAAGACAAGTAGAGGTACAACTATCATCGGTCATATTTCACCTCATATGTATCTGCACAAATTCTGAAGATTAGTGTATCTATCATCATGACAGTTCCTCTCCATCTTGAAACTCGCTGCAATCAATCCAAGCCTTGAATTTGATCTCGAAAACTTCCTAGCCAAGGAGGTAAAGAAAAATGTATTGTGCAAGCATCATACTTTAAAAAATATAGAAATATAAAAATTGACTTTTAACTTTTTTGTGGTTCTTACATTTTTTACTCCTACAGATGTTTCCAGTTTGTACATCTTGCATTCCAGCGATGGGCGTGTCATCTGATGTCGTTAATCCTTCACACCTTCAATTTAATTCATTACCACAAGGAGTTCCGTGTTATGGTCTAGAAATGGGTGTAAATTCTACTGATGCAATGCTTCGGAGAACTGTTAGTGCTCCAGTATCAATGCCAGAGACACTTCTTCAATCATCCTATCTAAATGTAAGATATTTTCATTTTTATTATCAAGATCGGAAGAGTATATTCATCTACATGACCAGCAATTCTTATAAGCAATTCAAAATACAGCAAATTCAGCATTCAACCTGGGATTCCGAGTTACAAAATTTCTATGGCGTGGAGTTTCAACGAGGAAAATCAACTACATTCAATTCTCAGCCATTTACAGGTATAAACAACAGACAGGTCTTTTCAAATGTTAGTTCGGCTTTTGATAAATTAGTTTAGGGGCTATAATCATTAAGCAAAGTGGACGTTGCTAATATACGTGATAAGAGAACATTGAACCCCACAAAAGTTAATGATATCACATAGGAGTACCACGGTCCTCATTTACAGTGAGGAAATTAGGTTTCTTTCTTTGTCTGTCTTCCACTTAAAATGACCAATGATTAAGCCATCTTACTTTTAAATGTCATTAATTCTTGAATTCATCTCACAATACAAATATTGGAGTTTGAAACTGAGCAACTAATTAATTTCATGTAAAAGGTTTACACCGGCATTTGGCTCAGACATAAAACAGAGCAAGTATTTAATTTAATGTAAAAGTACGATTTACCATTGGCCCTAAATTTTCCAATTACCAAGTCATCTTAATGAAACAGAGTCTAGAAGAGAAGATCTAACTATGTTCAGGTCCTAGTTCCTGGTACAGTGATAATATTTTGAATTTAAACCATACTTATTATTGGAGTTTGAAACTGAAGTGTTGATCACTGCAGGTTTCACAGAAGCAAGTGATGTGAAGCTGGAGATGTGAATCACTACAGGATCGGACAAATCCTTAATGAGCCAAATATAAATATTACCGATACCCATTCCTTTCCCCATTTCTAGCTATATATCGTATATACAGTTGCGGTGTAGCAATGTTCCTCATGATAATGTTATCTCATTTAACCGCAATATTTTCTTTTATGCATGTGACAACTGTTAAAAGCATCAAAGGATAAACTGCATAAGAAAGTCTAAATAGCTAAATGGTATACCTGTCAGGAATCACCCAACATATAATGCTTAAGGAAATAAAACACAATGTTAATCCTCTTTTCATATATATATATATATATATATTTTTTTTATTATTTTTTTTTTAATTCCGGCCAAAATAGATACTCGAGACACCACATGGCTAAATTCAACTATTTTAGAGGATGTAAAAATAATTGCTGACCTTAAGGGAGATTTTCTCTCCTATAGGTGCAGAAAGTACTAAATGTTTGTGTGTTCCCACAGCCATTCCTCCTTCTCATGTTCTATCATTTCAACCATAGTCCTTTCTCTTCTTGCTTCATTTCAATCTTAAAATTGACATCCACTGCACGACGATATATTAGTAATTTCACATAGACAATAGGCATAAAGTAACTAAAATGGATGTTGTAGAAAAGCAGTGCTCAGACAAAAGCATCTCACTCGTCAAGTGGTACAACTTGTCCTCTCTTTACTAAACGTGAAGGCCAAGCATAAAGTGCAGCACGGTAGTATTTTGCACATTATAACTCAAAGTTGATATCTATGTGCAACCATCGACACAAGAACAAGCAATAAGCGTAAATCTACTTTTACACAAAAATTTTTACACAACTTTGTACCACAATGCATTGTGTGGTATTGGATTGGTATTTATTTAAAAGTGATTTTTGGAAAAACAAATCCTGTCAAGTGTGTTGTGCGTAACAATTGTGTAATTTTTTGTTTTAAGTGTGGCGTCATGGAAATTTCAGAGTAACTAGGGCCAGGTTCCTTACGAAACCCGGTTTCCAATAAGATGCTGTCATGTGATGTGTGTCAAGTGAAGTATCAATCTGTGATTGGGGACTGAGCTCCATAAAGAACCCGACGTTGTTTCTATGGCCGGACTGGTAGCGTCACTCTATCAATAACCTCCTTAAAAACAAGTGCACATGACCTTGTTCTGTAAAGTAATCATTTTAATGCAGAATAAAAGAAGATTTTATACACAAAAAACATTTAGTAGTCCCTTGCTGCAAATGGAAGCTTTTTCGGGCTTTATAATAATCAAAGTTGCAGAACGTGGCCTATGCTTTTCACGTTAATTTCACGTAATGAGACCTCACAGAGAATTTCTTTTTCAAGCCATATGTAAAAAGGCCAAGAGTGGTCCAAGTGGACCAAGCCTCATCAACAAGCTAGATCTCCCTGATTCTATTTGATGCAGTAGCTCTGAGAGAGGTTTGCAATTTGCAATAGGGTTAATTTCACATATCGTGCCCAAACTTTAGGGTTAGTATTGGGAGGATCTCTAATCCTTTTTTTTCAACCCGTTGGGTCTCAATATTTCATTAAGTCACACATATAATCCCTTTTAACTGTTACCATTTCAAGCGTGCCAAAAATGGCAACCCCTAGCAACAAAGGGCTGCCATTTCCGAAGCCACCCTGTGCTGCCGGAAATGGTAGCTAGGGAGTCCCCCTCCCCCATTTTTCCTTTTTCTTTTTAAATATTAAAAAATTTAATTTTAATACTTTTAAAATTTTTTGTTTCTTAACTTAAAATGATAAAGGGTATAATTGTAATTTAATTGATGAGTTAAAGGTGAAATTGACATAAACCGTTAAAAAAGACTATATGTGTGACCTAATGAACGATTGAGAACCTAGTGGGTTGCCAAAAAAAAAAAAAAAAGTTAGAAACTCAGCCAATACTAACCCCAAAGGTTGGGGACGATGTGTGAAATTAACCATTTGCAATACTGTGCCCACACCCCTCTATGAAATTGTTCTCCCTTGTAATCCTTAAAACTACTCCACTCCATTTTTACTCATAGTGATATTCAATAAATAATGCCAAAACCTTGATTCTTATGGTGTGGATGCAGTGAAAAGGTGAAGCTAAGAAATTCCAGAAAGCAATGGATACCAGGTCATGTTCCAAGTCCTTGCACCAGCTCAATCGTTTCTTTTCAGTCACACCCTAGTCCAAAAATTTGTCTTTGCTGCATGACATAGTGTTGTCTTTTAGAACTGTGAGGATTGTAGATACAGTGATGAAAAAGATTATCTACCGTATAACCTTACAAACAGATCCGATGCGTATGCACAAGACCACTCTGGTTTCATTTAATCTTTTCTTGAATGTACTATCAATTGTCAAAGATGAAATTTTGATTCTATATGAACACGAAAACTGAAGTAAAGAGTTACTCATCCAATGGAGCTGCATCTATGCCTAACACTTGAGCCAAAAGAAATTTTATGCCAGGTCACTGTCAAGTAACTAAGTATTATAAGTGATATTGTCAGTGTGAAGTGGATAAAGAGTTATTCAATGTCAAGTGGATAAAGACTTATTCATCCAAGAAGCTGCATTATCCCTAGCACTTGAGCCTGAAGAAATATTATGCCAGGTCACTGTTAGGCAATTAAATAGTATAAGTGGTATTGTCAATTGATTTGGATAATGCCATAACAAATTGGATGTCTGAACTTTGACTGTAACCCTTAGCAATATACCTTCCGGAAAGAACAAAGAAAGATGAAAGTAGTCCTACAGTGTGAAAGGCCTCCTGATGCAATTTCCTACAGTGTCTTCTAATGTTTACATCTTTGTGTAATCAAGCCTCCTCCCAATGTTAATAGATGAGTGAAACAAATTTACTACCAGTTGTGCGGGCATACAAAGAGCATAAATGGAAAACGATATTATATCGATGAGTAGACGATCTACAAAGGATATACATTCTACAAAGGAGATCTTGATTTAAAAAGATGCGTGCAGACATATGTTCCACTAAATTACAGATTTTCCCAATCTTTGTTATAAAAATAAATGGTTACTTCTGTGATCTATCAGAAGACAGGCCTGGAAACCAGGAACCGAAATTAAGTCTTGAGATTACCTTTTCCTGGAACAAACACCGGTGCAATTTAACCTTGTGGGAGCAATTTCATTTCCACACCCCTGCTGCTGAAGTCAAAACAGTAAAGATGTCAGTGGAACATAGACACAAGTCATATCATCTGTGTTCACGCATGTTGAAGAGTACATTGGATCAACCTTCATCTCCTGCTGATCATGACAGTAGCAGCTGGCTTCTACATTTTTGCTGCCTTCCCTGCCTCTCATTCCTTAGTCATGGATCCAAACCCAAGACGTTTTCACAAAAAAGACAGATCATAGTACATCAAAAAGACTAACCAAGGCCAATAAATAGATTGTATTGTATGTTCTTGTTTCTTCCGTGTTACTATTAATCGAAGGAGCGTTATAGGGATAGAAACACATTGATGCTATAATAACTTCTTACATCGTAAATCCTTTACTACTATGAATGTGCTAAAATCATTAAAAAAATCGGAAAATAAAATGAATAACTAGAAAAGGGGGGGGGGAGAGAGAGAGAGAGAGAGGAAAAGAAAAGAAAATTCAAACACTAACCATAGCAATCTCAGCAGCCTTTCACCTCAAGCTCTTCTACAAAACCTGATTCAACTTGTATATGCAATCTCACACTTAAAACCTAATTCAGATGAGAAAGAGAAATGCCCGATGAATAGAAGTCTCTTAATCCATGATCCACTCCACTGCGATCAATAAGTTGCATCCTTTCCAGCAAAGGCAAGCTCAGTTCTCTCCGAGTACACTCTCCCTCCTTCATTACAGTCTCCGTTACTGATCCGTTCCCGTTCTCCGTTTGGCCTCTGATTAATTTGCTAGAACAGAAACCCCCAATCATATTCTATATTTCTCCGAGTACTGGGTTGAGAAATCCCATGAGCGGGAGCTTTTTGGATTTTCAAAGCCGCCATTGACGAATGCATACGTATTGAAATTGAAATTGGGCATTTGTGCGCATAAAAACGTGATCTATGCTCTGTGCAGGGAGAAATTGGGCCATTCCTCCCAAGTTCTTTCATTGGGCTGAAGAAGCCCAACTCTCACTATTTCTGTCAACTTCGAATTTTAACACGAAATTTTAACTTTGGTATTTTCTTTTATTTATTTTTTTTTTTTTGACGTCCTTATGTTTCCTTTTTATTTTTTATTTTTAAATACAAGAGAATGTAAGAGAGGGGAGGGGAAATAGGGAATGTGTGTCTATTGTGCTTACCTTCTTCTTTTACTTCTTGAGTTGCTCTTCTTCTTTTCTAAAAATCAATTTAACTCCTCACCATTGTTCTTTATTATTATTACTAGTGCCGCACTCGTACATTTCACAGAAAGACATATTTTAAAAGAAATAAGTAAATATACAATGGAATTAAAAGTTGCTATATTTAACAATAAAAAAAATCCAATGTACAGTCAACTATAATTTAAAAATAAATTATCTCTAATACATTGACCAACTTGATAAAACTTGTCTTTACAATAAAGATTACCGGAAGTAATGTGCGCTGAAAATCACTCGAAATGAACTTGTCAAAAATATTAACTATTTATCCAGTCATGTAGCAATACTTTAATGAAAGAATAATCAGATGAAGTAAGACTACTTCGATGAAATATGAATAGCTGCAAACTAAGCTTCTTTGACATTTGTATTAGAATAAAATAGTAGAAATTGAAATTAAACATGAGTCCCTAAAGCAGAACAACTCATATAAGACGTGCAAATGTAATCCTGATAATTATCTTAAACGATCTATTAAATTTAAGCATATCATCGCAAGAGCAATGATATAACCTCCTTATTTGACAATTAACATTTATGTACCTTAATGGTAAATCATCAACACCATACACATCTAAATCAAAAGAAAAAGCACACTGATTTCCGCAAAATGAAAACATATATGTGGAAATTTGAGCACATAAGCGTTAAAAACCCACTGTAATTAATCTTCCTAATTCTCACTAGTTAGCATGGGAAAAATAATTCTAAAAATACTAGCCTATTTAGAGTTAAATATATTTTTTTTGGAATAAAGTTTAAATAAAAAATAATTACTCTTAACTTTTATTGATCATCATATTAACAGAAACTGTATTTTTTGAAACATGAGAGGGACTCTCTCATATGATATATGGTCAACATCATCCACGTGATAAAGAATTTTTGTTCTAGCTAAAATTTTTGCTTTAATAATATGATCTCCAAGTCTCGTAATTATAATATACGTAATCACCACTTAATTTCTAAATTAATTACGTATGACACTTGGTATGATGTCTTCGAATGTGGACATAGTAGCCACTTAATTCCCAAATTAATTTAGTATTTTGAATTTTACAATACATTCTTATTACAAAATTATTAGTAAATCAATCGAGATTTTATTTATATAAAAACCGTATATCTTTATTCCTGTATAAAAAAAATTAAAAAACGAAGAAGAACTGTCTTTATTGCATAAGCATAATAGAAGATAATTCATTACTATGATACTAAATGATGCTTCATTATTATATAATAATCACAAGACACCCTAATTATTATGAATAATTAATTTAATTAATTATTAAATTAATTAGTATACCAACAGCTAGTCATTATAAATTTTTATTATTTTAAATTAATATATATCTCTCTCTACTAATTGGCATTTACACGCCATTTTTTCTCAAATTGATATTGTAGATAAAAGAAGCATCAATTTATGAATAGTATGTCAAGCCTGCAAATTCTCGGCTCTCACAAAGTTGAAGCTTAATAAATTTGCTTCCTTGCCTGAAGTCAATTTTCACTAAATTGAGTTGTGAGTGGTAAAGCACAAAGTAAACACGACAATATGGCTTGCATGCAAATCAATAGGCTTTGGAGGACAACACGACAATATGGCTTGCATGCATCAAGTGCGGGAATTAGAGTTTCTTCTTGGCTGACATTTGATGGTTTAATGTGAGATTGGCACCCACGCAACAATCTGTATTGTGCGAGGAAGATAGGTAAAAGTTTGTGGTACTTGGTTCATGTTAGTTTTACCATACCAAAGATCCAACTTTTTATGACTTAGAAATTTTTCAATGCTAAAAGGAGTTACGAAATGGAATATAAAAAAACATTGCATTTAAAATAGTCAGACTTGAAAATATATACAACATATGATGTAAGATAATAATTAATAAAATGGACAAATTGTATTTACATGGATTTTAAAACAATACAATTCCCATATGAAAAATGACTGAATTACAACTGTGTCGCCAAAAATCCTTTCAATCACATCTATTGTGTTCCCATATTTTTCAAAGAAGGCAATATAATGCTAAAAAATATTTTTTCAAAAATAGAGACGGCTTATCGACATGAATCTCTCCTATGATTTAAAGATATATAGATACATAGATAAGTAATGTAACATCCTGCAAAATTTAATCCCTAATTAAGATACGTGGTCGACGATGATGGCATAATTACTCGAATTACATTGGAACATCTCAAAATTGAAGCTCAAATGTCGATTAAAGAAAGAATTGGGTTCCTAATTGATATAAACCAAAGTATAGTTACTTAATTATAAGGTGACACAAAGCATAAGAACTTCTCAAGCAGTAAACGTATGAATCTCATTTTTGCCAAGTCACCCCAATATATTTACAGTGCCAGATCGTTCCAAGTGTCCCGACGTGGTTGGTGGAACTCAAAAGTTTATTAAAACTAACTAATTTCTAACTATTATAAATAGGCGATTTGGGTCTTCAATCTTCCAAACCTCCCAACCTATCCCTTTTCTCTCCCGAAGCTCCCAAGTTCGTCTAACTCTGGGAATGGTGGAGAAACAACTATAAAAACCCACCAAAACACCTCCTTTACACTTGGAAAGGCCCCTAACCATATATGGTTAGATCCTAATTTGAAAAATAGTTTTAAATGAGGAATATCAAGGTTTTAATAGAACTTTTCTACTTGAGATTATTCGAGAAATCATTGAGATGAGTAACACATGTCTTTAGCTCTTTCATTGGTTCTATTTCTTGGCTATCTCTTTTGGCTCTCTCTCTTGGTTGGAACTCCTGGCCCTCTTATATTATATTTGGCCTTTGATAATTGATAGTGCACCATTGCTTTGGATAAACAATCATTCCTTGCTCTTGGACATCGCTAGTAGCGGTATCTACCCGTTTTACTTTGTATTTGTATTGTTTTGCGGCATTATAGCCCTGCTATGCGGTCCTGGCCATTTTGAATTGTTATTGAATCGTATAGCTTACGGATAGAGGCTAAACTAGTAATGTGTCCGAGCTTTGTATCTCTGTATCTCTGTCAATTTGTGATCTTTCTTGCGTTGTTTTGTGTGGGCCAATACATGTTATTATTAACTAGATAATTTGTACTCACCCCTCCACCCTGAACAATCCTGTAGGTATTGAACTTAGAGTTTTATGGATGGATCATCCCCAAGGTGAAGAAGATACATGTATGTGATCAAGATTTAAGTGTGTGGCCGAGGTTTCGTTGTTGGTAGACCAAAATACACTTAATTATCAGAATGCACAACAAAAGCATCACAATACTTTTGAATTGCATTTGTAAAGTCTCGCCCTCGATGTTGAATCAAGAATATGTATTGAAACGCTTCCATTACTGACTCTTTGAGATAGCAAAGTAATAAAAAAATTGGGGGCATGACAAGTTGGTATTAGAACAACGTTCTAAGGGCTATTACATGCATATTTTACTTGTACGAGACATCCTCCGATCTGCTTACAAGTAAGTAATCATTTAGCAAGAATTATAAGTAATGTATGTATCTTTGTATAAGCTTTCTAAAGCAAAGTTTATACCTGTTAGTTGTATAAAAAATAAGAATTAATGGCTCTATGGTATTCTAGCTTTTGGTTAGTTCCTCTTTGGTGTTAAAGTGAAAGTGCTAAATTGGTATCAGAGCATGATTCTGCGGCCTCACATACACGTATCGCTTCTACTTAGACAAGATCCGTGCATTTATAAGTATACGAACAACCGCACCTAGATATTGATCAATTTATTGCCGAGAACAATTTATGATCCTGAAGTTTAGCCTGCGCTGACTCATTTAAAGAAACCAACTTATATAATCCTAACTGATCAATAAGGAATAATGCATAAGATTGTTGCCGAATCACATTCCATAACTACAAAAACTAACTTGAGGATATCTGAAATGGAACAAAGAAATTGATTAGCAAAGAATAGAAGGAAATAGAATTTACATCAATCAACGTGAAAATGGATCTCTTTAGGAAATTAACACTAAGTTATCAAGATAAAACTCAAAAGTTGACAACAACCAAGAGAATTATAACAGATTGTCAAAAAAAATTAAAACAAACTGCCCCCATTCCAAAGCTTTTCCTGGCATTACTTCTCATGATTATGACAATGTAAAGAATGTTAGAAATTATCAAAAACATAATATGGAAAATGAGTAATTAACATGGAGGTTTTGTAATGATAAAAATTAATATGAACTTGGAACTATGGGATGACAAGAAATTAGCATGGATTGGTTACATATAAGTAAATGCCCAAAAATGGTCAAAAGATTTAGCAGAATTTTTGAAAATGGATTGTACGATTAGGCGTCTAAATTGCAAAGCTAATCACAATACAAAAAATTAGGGATTACATTGAAATTGACATAATATACTCAGACTTACCACAATCCAAATCAATCTCGGTGTCGAAATAGGGTCTCCAAATTGTCTTTCAAATTCGGTTTTCCAAGTTGAGTCAAATAGGAATCCCTTTCATTATGTATTCTAAACAATGAAGGAATTGAAGAAATTAAGGAAAATGTATAAATTTTAGGTTGAATTGGAATCAAAAGGTATTCTAAATAATAGAGTCCACCAATTGGATGAAAATAAGGAAACTGCAGAAACATAGAGAAATGAGATCGGGATTCAAGGAAAGTGCAAAGGATTTGATTTCATAGAAGATAATACACATTAGTAAAGGAAAGAAGGAATAATATCAAGTTAAATCATAAAATAAAATACTTTAAAAAAATAAAATTAATTGTTACAGCAAGAGACACAGGATATGCTTGCAGCAAGAGTTACAAAAACGCTTTAGGCGAGCAAAATATAAAAGGCCACTTAAGTGCCTTTATATAGATATAGATTACTTGAATTATCGTCAGTGCGTTGCACGGGAATAATAGGCTAATACTAATAAAAAATTTCGATGATAACATATACAAATTGAAGCAGTAAGTGGCAATTAATCATGCATAAAAAATAAGAGTAAAATGCCAATGAGGCCTTAGCTTATTTGGCTAGGAGGCTAAGGTTGAGGCCCTAGGATGTAGAGGTCCCAGGTTTAATTCCCCCTTATGTGGGAGTTTATCTACATTTTATATATAATTTGTAGTCTCTTGTATAAGAGTTTGATTTCTTGTAGTCCCTTATATAGGGCTTTGTATTATTGATTTATGTGCGCTGCGTCTTAGAAGGATATAGATCTATATGCGCTTGTACTTCCATGATACGGATTGTAATTGTACTTTAAAAAAAGAGTAAAAAGATGTTCGATGGTTGGCTCTCTAAACCATGTATTTTCAACAATGCTATATAAATTGACAATTTATGGAAAAGTACAACTCAAATGGACTTTATTTAACCTGATTTTTGTGGAGTCAAATCAGATTCTATGTACAGGGTATGACTGCCAATAGAAAATAGTCACATCACATGTCACGTCACAAAATAAGTCTGTGTATAGGCCTTGTGTGACGTTGATGTTTTCTATTGATAATCGGGCTCCATACACCACTCAATATGGTTCAATAGAAAAGGTGATTTTTTTAATACAGAAACATCACAATCAAAAGAAATTGTTTACTTATGAACTTAAAACATAGGCAACATTGACATTTTTCCACAAACATTCTTTTTGATAAATTGTTCATGATTCATGATGCCCGAAAGATACACAGAATTAGCTAATAATATACAATTCTCCTAGTGAATAAGTCTACATACATGAAAAAAAGACAAAGTGGCATATATCTGTGTCTTTAATATGAACTTAAAATTAATTGGAATCATGCAAAAATTATATGAATAACAACATGAATAATAAAATCAATTAATAATTGAGTATTTGTGCTTATTTATTTTCTAAGTCTTGATTAGAGAAGTCAACAGGGTGGATTTGGCGCGGATAGGCCACGCCCCGCCCCAATTAGATTTTACCTTTCCCCGCCCCGCCGCCCTGACTATTTTAGGTCGAGACAGTTCAGGGCGGGTCGCGGGGCGGTTCGGGGCAGCAAACTGCCACATTTAACTTTTTTTTTTTGGGGATTTGGTGAGATTTGGTGGTAAATTTTGAGGTTTCTAAGTTACCTGAAATTAACTACCTCCTGAAAAAATATTTCTAGTAAAATTTGAGGTTTTATAATTATTTTTTTCTTTTTTTCTTTTTTTTAAAAACACTAAATGGTACGGGGCGGATCGGGACGATCCCGATCCGCCCCGGCGTGCGACCCGTATCGGGGTAGTGGATCACTCCCAGATCCGCCCCGCCAACCCGCGGGGTGGTATTTTTTTGCCCCGTTCGGTTCGAGGCACTACGGGTTAGTGGTCGGGTCGGTTCAAATTGCCATTCATAGTCTTGATATCATGTCAATAAGTGAAGCCAAAGATAAAATGATTTATAAATTCATTTATTTGGCATGCCATAGGAAACAATATCGTTCTAATACACAAATCCAAAATTTTAAATTTGCAGCAATGGTTGAATATCTTTACACTACATAAACCTATTTTTTAAGATTTGCAGCAATCTAAGAATATGAAAGGATTAAAAAAGGTCTAAATTATTCTTCAATGGCAGATCAGTCACCCTGGGGGCAAAGATGATAGATATAATGTACACCTTGTAGATAGAGGATATATATATATGTGTAATAGGAGAGATGCAGTTTTCTCTTTTAGAATACAAAATTTCACATGATTGTCATA
Organism: Nyctanthes arbor-tristis; assembly: GCA_963692815.1. Lineage (NCBI taxonomy): Eukaryota > Viridiplantae > Streptophyta > Magnoliopsida > Lamiales > Oleaceae > Nyctanthes > Nyctanthes arbor-tristis. The sequence goes on from CAVNYN010227280.1 coordinate 28,263, forward strand.
CTATGTTCATCTTCCATTATACAATAATATAAAAACCTACTCATCCAATGAAGATTCCAAATACTAGTATAACTTGAAATCACTTAAGCTTTAAATTCATAAATTGAATTAATCCTTTCATATTCTGACATTGATGAAAAGGGGGATTAGATACAAATTGTTACGGAGAAGATTTGGAAGTAGAGAGAGTTTGTGGAAGAAAAAACTTCACCAAAAGAATTGAAAAAAAAAAGGATTCAAGAATAGATTGAATCAGATTGGGATTAAAAGAGGTCTCAATTTCAATTCTTCTATATGGGATATTTTATACATTCTATTATAGTGTGTATTTTCACTATATGTGGGTTTGTATTGTTGATTTTCTTGGCGCCATGTTTCAATAGGATACATGTTTGTTCGCATTGACACTGCTATGATGCAGATTTTTAACCACACATTCACTTATTAAAATAATCTTGCACGTAGAGTCATGACTTTTCTTTACTTTTCAACTCAACATTCTCTTAAGAAATCACTTTTCACAAAATCAATTCCTAAGAAATCAAAATTATACAGGCCCTCAATCAAAAATTTCGGAATTGATGAATCAAAATGGAAAGGCAAGAAATTTGCTCAACTTTAATAGTAATAAGATATCAATGGAAAAAATACAAAATGAATTATAAAAAAGGCCCATTATATGACATCACCAGTGGCATCACCAATTATCTTACAATGTCAGACAATTAGAAAGAAAAAGCTTGCCACACTGAGACACCTTACTCTTATTTCATATATATACTAATGTAACACCCGTACGATACAGGATAGAAATATCGTTAAAAAATAATCATTCAACACCTATTAATAAATGTGCAAGATTTGTACATTTGTTACAAATACTAAGATGTGGAGGTACATCAATTGAAGCAATAGGATCTATACACCTTACAGAATTGATTCCAAGATTAGTTTAGACAATTTGCATTCACCTAGCAATCATTTTGTACATATGCATCAATGGATTAAAAAAAATAAAGAATAAAAATCAAAAACTCTATAAAACAATACATCCATAAATACAAATTTGAAGTCAAATTTACAAAGGTTCTTTATTAATAATTTATAAGAAGTTCATTATATACCACAAACTACTTGCAAGGATAATTTAGCTAATTACAACGACAAAGTTCCAGTACTCCAATTCCTAATAGCTTACACCACTACTTATTTTCCAACCGTGGCATCCATGCTTTCATTTTTCCTTCATTTAGCCAGTAAAATAAAGATAACCATCGCATGCAACGGTACAAGAAATATAAGCAACAACGACGAAACTTAGTGACGAAAACTAAAGCGTCCCTATAGGGTATCATCTATGACGAAGACCTCATGATGAAGGGTGGGATCCTGTATGTAGATTACAGTGGCGACTAATCTGCCGCAATAGGCTTATGTCGCTGCTAAAAGTAAAACTTATTAGGACGATCCATCTTTCGTCACTATATTTCTTAACCGTAGCGACGACATATATAAATCGTCACTATATTTCTTGTTCTATAACGATGATCCATAAATTTCATTACTATACATTTGGGGAGGAAATTTCCCCCCTTTGTTCATGTGTTGTACCGACGATAAGTTGTTGCAATAGGTAGCAAGTTTGTCACTATTGTTGTAATAATTTATATAATATATATTATAAATGCAATACAATAATCAAAAGGTCAACTAGTCTAGATGGTAAGGTGCCTTCTGGATGGAAAGGAGTTCTACGGTTTGAACCTTAGAGCTTGCAAATATGCCGAATTAAATGAGGCTGGGCTTCAAAACGGGTCAGACCGGTCCCAAAGCGGGCTGGGTGAAATAACTTTTTAAAAAAAATTTAATGACAAAATGAGTAAAATTTATAGCGGCGACATATGAGTCGTCGCTATATATGTCGTTGCAATAGACTGAAAATATCGTCACTATTGGTCTATTAGTACGGGCTTATACTAACGGCCCTATCGCAGAGAAAAATCGCCGCTATAGACCTATAGTAACGACATTTTAGTCTACAGTGGCAACAAAAGCTGCTGCTCTAGGCGGCATTTGTTGTAATGCAAAAGCAGAATTAAAAGTTGTTCATGAATCATGACACATCTAGCCCAAAAGCAATTCAATGCGCAAAGTTTGCCTAATGTTTTTCCGAAGAAGGTATGGACAGTTAACATTTGACAATATAATAAATTTTATCGTTAACAACAGAACAAATTTATCGACAGATAAAAAATGACACCCATTAAAAAAAATCAAAATTGAAAATGAGCCAAACATGAAATTATTAGAAAGAAAATGCATGCATCAATTTATCTTTGTTTTAATTACAATCCAATTATATTCATAATGTACAGTTTCCTGAGGCAAAAATCAAAGGGTAACAAAATTTGACAGACTCTTGAATCCTAAAGCTCAAAATTGGTAATATTAGCTACATGTAGAATGTTATGTCTATTGATCACGTACACCAAGGCAATGAAGAAAAAGGTTAAATGTCAAAGCTACTTCACGTTTTTCATCTATAACTCAACTTTTTTGAGCAAAGCTTGAGGCACCAATGATCTCATTTAACAAACTCTGCACCAAGTATTCATCCCTAAGCACAATAGCGAGGGACATTGCTGACGGATTAGATATATGTATACGAAGGTGAACAAAGAATTATTACTCACCGACTATTCATTTCTTCTGGGCTAAGTTTGAGTAACTGAGGTAAACAGATAAGCAACTCTTTATTGTAAGAATTTAAACTACAAAAATATGTATGTGTACAGATAAGCAACTCTTTATTGTAAGAATTTTACCTACAAAAATATGTATGTGTCAATAAGGAATTTTAAATTTGTAAAATTGTGGCCAAGCTTCTTTTTCTATTAATACAAATACCCAAATCAGCAGCAACTTGGGCAAATTTACATCATACATAATGATAAGTATATATGCCAAATCCATAATCAGTCAAACAAATCTCATGTATAAGATATTACACAGAATGACTCTCTAAATTGTTCTATATTTCAACGGTGAATGGTTATCTTACAATATTTTAAACAAAATTGAAGATCCAAAGGAATAAATATACTCATATGAGGCATATAAGGCTATTAGTATTACCTGAAACATCCATCAATGGAAAATCAACTATCTCTATTTGTAACTCAGGATCTACTGGTGTAGAAAGTCCTTGAAACTGAAAGAGAATAGACATGAGAAACTAATACATTTTGTTACTGCTAAGTTCATCAATATTGCAATGGTGAATTGTTATATACTAAAGCTGTGTGCAACATTGAAGATAAAAAAAAAAAATGAAGATCAAAAGAAATTAGCATAATCATATGAGACAATTAGACATATTGAATATCAAAAAAAATCAGCGTGATCATATGAGACAATTAGATCGTTAAGAGAACCAAATAATTCTTAAATCATTCTTACGATTTTCTTCATGTGCCTAATAAACTCTGGGTATACTGCTCAATCACAACTGGTGAGTTTATATTGCTTCCCGAAAGGTAAATAATAGTAAAGGATCAGTTATGGTGATTTTATTAGTGCTCTTAGACCTAATCAACACCTGTGGTACATTAATCGAAAGACCAAACAGGTCCCTACCATAAGGCACTTCACAGTTAAGTGAGTTCTATGTTTTGGTCTTCGTGTTCTACAAATTCAAAGGAAATAAATTTGTTATGCATCATTATCAATAGATAAAGCCAGAAGTTATCTATATGTTCTGCCTATTTAGCAAGTAAAGTGATATCATAAATATATTAAAGTAGAAGAGAAATTTGCAGCATCCATTGAACACCTCAAAATGCAACAAGTTTGGCCGTTTTGGAATTTTAAATTAACCAAAATTTTCATCATAACTAAATCTTGAATTGAACAAATATTGACACAGTATTGAAGAAAAATCAAAATCATATAATTTCACTAAACGTACACATGAAAATAGTTGAAAACAAAAAACCAAAAGATACTCTAGAAAAATCTAACCTCCTGGTCATGGAGCACCGTTGTTCTTATTCCCAAATACTGCTAAGTATATCAATAAAAGGTGTCAGGCCCTTCTACAATAACTAAGAAATTACCTATAATTCGGTTTCAAGACTAGCCTGAAAAATTAATGACCAAGCACATAATCAAATGAGATAAAAACATCATTTTCTGCAAAATTATTAAACCCAAAAATGTAAAAGTTCAGAGAGCAAAGCTGGAAAACTGAAGCAATGTAAGATAGGAAAATTGCCTGCAAGCATCGTTGTGCACTTCCTGCTTGTAATGCTGGATATATTCCGATGAGTGGGAAAGATTCATGTCAAAATCTACTAAACATTTCAGCATTTGGACATTTTACCAGATTAAGCGATCTCCTATAGAATGCAGTAACAATCAAAATAACAAATCAGCAACTAGTGAAGGCATACCTATCTATATATAGATCGGTGGAGACGCCGATACAATGGTGGATTGTCAGCTGAAGGATAAAACCGGTCACTACCACCACCGCTTTGCCGCCTAGGCTCAGATCGACTCTTAATCGGCTGGCCTCACGTCTTCGATCTGCAAAAGGAAACATGTGAGAACATATTAGGGTTGTGAAAGGGAAGATTACTTTCAATCTATTACATGAAGAGGCGTGGGGCTGTAAATTAGAGTTAGGGTTGCGATTAAAAAGTGCCTCTCTCATAAATGAAGAATTTAAAAAAAAAAAAGCATGTAATAATGACATCAGCGCTATAGTAGACTATTTTTGATTTAAGAATATATAGATATATAGATTATTAGTATTCACACCCGTGCACTACACGGATAGATAAACTGATAAAATTTTATCATTCGAAAGTATAATTCTAAAGAGCATCATGTATATGTGTGATTTTCTTGAAAAACATGTACATTTTGCCAAAACTAAAATGACTATATCCAATATTTGTTAACACAAGATGAATCAATATAACAAACAAATCAACTACCAACCAATATAATAATACAAACAATCAATCAATGAAGAATATAATACATCATGAAATTTCAGGCGTCCACCATTGCTCTCCGTCTTGTGTGCTTGATGAAGTTAAATGATATAACGAACCTGAGAAAGATAAATGTGGAAAATAATTTTCAAAAACAATAACATAACATGATATAACCACGTTTGACTATGTTTAGCATATATAAACTAATAAATATATAAGATAGTATGAACTATGCATTTATGTATTACAGTAGTAATATTTATAGTGTTTATAACACTATTTTGTAGTTATTCTGTAATAGATGACTACTCATAATAGTTTTCACCAAAACTGTTAAATAATGCTCATGCAAAGATCTGAAACCATCATCCCACACCATAACATTGAGGAATTAATTTCTTGACATCTAGTCAATTGAGTCCCGTCTACAAAAAGTAGCAACTAATATATCATTATGATGAGAAAAACAAAAGAGAGATAATAAATTATAGATCCAACTAAATGTTCATTATAAGAGCGGAAAGATCAATAAAATGGAATATAAAGATAAGATATTACCAAATAACAAAACTGCTAAGTAGTGGAAAAATAATGTACCAACTGTTATACTTTTAATTTCCATCTTCACCTATATTTTTCTGTCACAAAGACTAGCATGAAATTATTAAATAAAATCAACACCACGAAAATAAATTAATAAATGATTTTTAATCATATGAGTGAATAATATCTCATACTAATGTATCATCTTTAATTGCCTTTTACTAAATGATATTATAATAATTGACCAAATAGCATATAACAAAGTTTGCACAAAAAAAAAAAAGGAAGCATACAGCAATAAAAAAAAATTTACCGCCTCTAAGAAATCTAAAATTTCACATATAATTCACACAATTAGATAAGTAAATAGCGTATTAATTTATATGGAAATTAAAATGAACCAGAAAATAGTTACATATAGGTTCTAGTTCGATGAAGTGCATCAACGAAATAAGTAAATAACAAATTATATTAAGATAACAATAATAATCACATATAAATAACATAATTAGCACTTCTATATTCATAAAAATTCCAAAATGAAAATTATAAATGAAAAGAATATTAGGAAGTAATTCATTATTATCAAAGAAGAAAGCAACCAATAATATTCCATAATATTACAAAACCAAAGTCTCTCATTTCATTGAAACATGAGAAACAATAGACTAATCGATTTGTCAACAAAGACGAACTCCAAACTCTCATCCCAATCATCATGATCCAACGACATCAACTTGGCTCCAGAGCAGACTTTCAATCTCCAATCCATTATGTTCATGTAAACGTTTTTCAGAACGCAGCTTGCATCATTTTGAAAGAATGGATATTGTATAAGAGAAGAATAATTGAATTAAATGACGACAGAGACGGAAAACATATGAAAGTTTGACATGACAGTTGCGCAAATTAGCCATTTCAAAATAGAAAAGAATAAAATAATAAAAATAAAATATGACATCAGCCATGACATCAGCGATTTGGGCGGGAAAACTTGTTTAGACTACTCTTAATTTAGATATATATAGATGACCATTAAGTGATATGTTAGTTTATCGAACAAAAATTTTTTTAAGTGTGCTAGCTCTGAGAAAAAGTTTGCATAGGGCCTTGTCCACTAGGCAAAGTACGAGCTGTTAGACCACACAAGTCACCAAAACTGATCTAATAAAACTCAATGTTAGAGGCTTTTCTTCAACAGTCCAAAATAAATTAAGCAAAGTCTTTATTGACTTGCGGAAAAATAAATAAGAAATAAGAAGAATTGACCATTGATTTGTTATTATCGATCAATTAATGGTGGATCGTATCCCAAATTAATTATGATCAATTGTGCGAGCTAGAAATTTCTTGATCTATATCGAGTGGGAAAGAATTTGAAAATTTTTTTTATTACCTTGCAACAATATAACAGATTACAATAAGTGAATCAAAATTACAAGGAAATAATAATGAAGAAAAATTAAAAAAAATAAAAAAAAAAAATCCCTTTCCTCTTCGATGTCTGCATTGGAGTTAAAAGTTAACCAGGGCTCAGACTCTTTCCCACTCTATAATGGCAACACCACAATACCCACACTATTTTGACATACGAAATCACCAATCACTAAAGTAAAACAACTTCCACTAAGAGAGTAAAAGACTACTCCCACTAAGAGAGAAAGGCTAAGAAAACAAGAAAAGCCACACGTCTTTATTTTGTGTCTTGGGTGTATTGTGTATTGTATTTTTTCAAAAGACCACTTAGGTATTTATAGGGAAAAACTACATTTCAAATTCAAATCAAATCAAGATAGGATAATATAATATCTTAAAAGATAACCAAATATCTCAAAGGATAAATAAAATATATCAAGAGATATTATCTAAGATACCAATGTGATTCAAAGTGTGTCAATGTCATTTACTTGAGCAACAACCTGATGTGTTTAAACCTCTAACGTAGATAATTATCTTGGCTACCAAATTGTGGAGAGGGTATACTAAATTCAGTCCTAAGCTTTTCAAGCCTCTGAATATCACTTATTTACTTTCGAGTTCTTGTCATCATTATCCCAGGATTATTGGGTATCACCAAACCCGACAATCCTCCATCTAATACCTAATAAACCTACAAATAAAAATACACGAAGTTAAAATTTTTATTTAATCAAGGTACCAAAAAAAACTTACTGACTAACCTAAACATCACCACACTTGCCACTAATAATTTACAGACAAGTATTCGAACACGAGAGTGTTACTCTTCCACATTTTAAATAATTCAACTACAGAGAACTCAGCCCTGTATACTTACTAGATGGCTCATTCTCACCATCACTTACGTAACCAGCTAAAACAGGTTCTTCTGGGTGATCTTCTACTTCCGTCTCTATTTCATTAGAGGCCTCCACCTGATCAGGTATTTCATATGCGGAAGATTTCTGGCACTTTATCACTTCATCACTAGTGACGTAAATGCCATTCCTCTTCACCCCATCTCATGCAAATTCAGAACCTTTAAACATTTTTAGCATTATGTTACCTACTTCACCTGTAATACCAATTTCCTCCAATTTACGTACTGATAACAGATTCCTGTTAGCTTCAGGAACATATCTGACTCCTTTTAAAGTGTGTACACAACCAATGTCAAAACTCACAATAATATCACCAATACTACACACAATGCATGTAATCCCATTTAACGAACAAAGACGGTCACTCTCAAATTCATGTAAATTTACAAACCAATTTTTATGGGATGTAACATGACAAGTTGCAGTAGAATCAAGTAACCATTGACATAAATAATATTCTTTAGTTAGACACAAATTAACATCATTATTAGTATTTAATATTATATAAACTTGATCATATTTCACATTAGAGGCAACAATAACATTAGACTCTCCATCAATTTTCTCCTTCCTTCTTTCCAACATCTTTTTTTCTTCTACTGGACAATCCCTAATATAGTGTCCAGTTTTCCCACAGCTATAACATGTTCTCACTTTCGCCCTCCATTTGGAATTACCCTTACTTCTACTCTTACCTTTACCACTCTCATAACTAGAATCATCACTCTCTCGATTCTTATGATATTTAACATGCTTCTTACCATACCCACCTCTCACCATGTGGGCCTTACCAGCACCACTACTCACTCCTTCTGGTTTTTCAGTTCGCATCTCTAACTCCCGACTTTTCAAAGAATTAATAACAATATCAGAAGTTAAAGAATCTCTGCCATATTTGACCACATTTTTCATGCCTTCATACTTTTCAGGTATAGCATTCAATAAAACCATAGCTTTGTACTCATCAGTTAAAGTTTCATCACAATTAATAATATCTTGTACAAGCTTGTTGAACACATCAAGATTATCATCAAGATCTTTTAATGGATCAATTTTAAAATTAAAAAACGTTTCAAGCAATTACAATTTGTTTGGAGTAGATTTAGACACATAAAGCTCTTTTAATTTTCCCACAGTGCTTTAGTAGAAGCATGTTTGCCAACTTTTCTTAGCACATTATCAGATAGGTGTAAAATGATAGAAGTATATGCCAATTCATCTAATTCATTTTTCTTAACAGCATCAATAGTGTTAGTAAAAGAATTATCAACAACTTTAGAGACTTTTTGTTGCACCAAAATACCTTTTATTTTTCATTGCCAAATAAAAAAAATCACCTTTGTCATCAAAAAGTGCCAACTCAAAGTGTGCAACCATATTACAAAAAAAAAAAAAAAAAAAATTGCAAACACAAAAATACTACAAGGGAATAGTGCACAAATCACATAGTATAAAGCAATAAAAAATAACGCTTTTTTGTACCCCACAGGATTCCGTCAGGTCAAGGGAAGATACAAAACACGTGGCCTAAAAGCAGCAGTTATCAATACTAATATCTAAAGCACTTCAAAAACAAAGGCATATAACACAAAGTAAATACAAGTAATTCCTAATACCACACCCTTTGGTGATAATCAATTAGGAAAAGTAAATAGCTGCAAAATAAAAGAGGTCTCGAAATACTTAGCAGACCCCACTCAATGGGTCCATAAAAGTAGATGACAAGCCTAGAAAAATCTGATTGGCATATGGAAACTATCACGGTGTCCAAAAAATTGTGCAACCACTACTAAAACGTATATCTCTGAATTCCGAGCCCAATGCCACAAGCCGAGACGTCAACCACCACCGGACGGGCCATCACACACCTTCGCTAGAATCTGCAATCCGCCGGAGAGCGCGTCTACCGCCACGCGCTGGACCGGTCGATAGAGCTTCTACTGATCTGTTGTCCGATGTGTTTGGTTGGCCGAAAAAATGCCGGAAACCGGTCGAATCTTGTTTTACAGGTCCGATTTCTTTATGTTTTCCAAATCCGGCGAGTTCTCTACAACTCCAGTCATAAGAAAGCCCTTAGGCCCTGATACCACTATAAAGTTTTTTTTTATTACCTTGCAACAATATAACAGATTACAATAAGTGAATCAAAATTACAAGAAAATAATAACGAAGAAAAATTACAAATAAAAGAAAGTAAAAACAAAAATATTCCTTTCTTCTTTGATGTCTGCGTTGGAGTCAAAAGTTGATCAGGGTTCAGACTCTTTCCCAATCCATAATGGCAAAACCACAATGCCCACACTATTTTGACACACCAGAATCACCAACCACTATAAAACAACTCCCACTAAGAGAGTAAAATACGACTCCCACTAAGAGAGAAAAGCTAAGAAAATAAGAAAAGCCACGCGTCTTTATTTTGTGTCTTGGGCGTATTATGTGTTGTATTTTTCCAAAAGACCACTTGGGTATTTATAGGAAAAAACCACGTTTCAAATTCAAATCAAATCAAGATAGGATAATATAATATCTTAAAAGATAACCAGATATCTCAAAGGATAAATAAAATATATCAAGAGATATTATCCAAGATACCAATGTGATTCAAAGTGTGTCAATGTTATCTACTTGAGCAACAACTTGATGTGTTTAAACCTCTAAAGTTGATAATTATCTTGGCTACTAAATTGTGGAGTGGGTAGGGCTGTGCAAACGGGTTTCGGTCCCGAGTTTTTGAAGGACCAAGACCAGACCAAACATTTTCAGTTTGGTCCTAATTTCGGTCCCAAAAATGGCAAGCCCAAATGGTTTTGGTCCCGGTTCGGGCTCGGATAATGAATTCGGTTTTTTCAGGTTTTTCCGAACTTGTGAAAAAATTTTCTATAAATATAGTAATGTAAAACACATATAAACAAAGTTTAAAACAAACAAATAGAAGAGCTTTATGTGCAACAAAATTATTAAGATGCTTCTATAAAGTAGAAGTACTAGACTTACTTGTATTTATCATTTTTTTAACAAATCTAAAATTATTAAATATTTGAAATATATATCCTAAATTGGAAAATAAATGTAAAAATCATAAATATTATATATACTTTATAATTTTAACGATTTTACGATATAATTTTGATATTTTCAAAAGGCAAAAGATAGATAATTTCTACTTTATTATACATTTATAGGGATTAAATATTATAAAAATGATGTAATTGTCAAAAATAAATAATACTTACCATTTAAAATAAAAGCAAGAAAATCAATTTCATTTTTTTTACCAATAAGAAAACCACTTAAATAAATGAAAAGATGTATAAGCTCAAATTCTCCACATATATATATAAATATATTTATATATATTATATAATAATAACATATAACTTAAATAGAATCAATAAACATATTCTAAATCTGAATAATTTTCTTTAACAAAATCCTTATAATGTTGCAAATTCTAGTAACATTATATATTAATACAATTATTCTTGACTATTGCTTAAAAAATAATATAACAATGATGATTTTTTAAAAAGTTTATTGGTCAAAAAATTTCAACTTGAAAAAGAATTTAGTGGTATTACTTTAACTTTTTAATTGTCCCACATTGAAAGTTTTGTAAAAAAATAATATGGTTGGAGCTTATAAATAAGATGAGTCTTTGTGCAAGTGACTATCTAAAGGAAATTTTGTGGACTTTGAGGCAAATTAATAATTATCTTGGTTCTTTATATTTAGTTTTAAGTTCAATGATTGTCCCACATTGAAAGTTTTATAAAATATCAAATAATTGGGGCTTATAAATAAGATGGGACTTTGTGCAAGTAACTATGTAAAGGAAATAGTTTTGATTCTTGTCTCTTGAATATTATGAAAAGTGAAAACCGATTTCAATTTATATATTTTAAAAAAAAAAGTCAACTAGTCTTTGACGGGGTTTCCGGGTTTTAAAAAAAAAAACCCAGACCAGACCCGACCAGTCTGGGACCGGACCGGTCATTTTGGCCCCAAGGCCCGGACCGGGACCGGCCCGTTCGGTCCAGTTCACTCGGTCCCAGTTTTTTTGCACACCCTTAAGATCGGAAGAGCGT
>CAVNYN010227282.1:0-26065 GCA_963692815.1 Nyctanthes arbor-tristis
ATGAATGAGACAATAGTCGGGGAGGGAGGGAGAGAGAGAGAGAGAGAGAGAGAGAGCTGACAAGGGCGTTGAGAAGGAGCTTGTCCTGCCTGATCCATTGGACAAAATCTAGGTTTGATACTTTCTGCCCATTCGAAGAAGTAGTGGCAGCCGGGCATGGTATGGTACCATGAACAAAACCAAGTAGGTCGTAGCCAACCAGAAGACTATGCATTTGGACAAACCAAGCGGTATAGTTGGTTGGGGTTAATTTAATTGGGGTCGGTGACTGAGAGTTTATGATAACAGGTGGGTGTGTAATGGGAGAATGTGTGGAGGCTGGTTGTTGCGAAGATTTCCAAAATCGGCAGAAGGAATTTCGCTTTCAGAACTCATTGGATCTATTTTTCGCTTTTAGAGCTAATGGCTCTGATACCATAAAGATGTCAGGAATTATTTGGAACTCAATATTTTTCATTATGATCAAGTGAAGATCAAGTGAAGTGTTTAGACTAAGTTACTACTTCTGGTAGAACACAAGCTAATCTAGAGCAATTCAAATACAAGTGAACTCTAATACAGAATAAGGATAAACAACAAAGTGTACAAGGGTTAAAGTCAAGAGTTACAAGTTAACTTTATTTATATTTATTCCTAATAATTACTACAAGGTTATTCTTTGTGGCATTCCCTCAAGGTGACAACATTTCAATGGTTTTTGTATTTTGGATAAGCAATTTAATCATTAATTCATTAATAATCCTAACTATCTAGCCATGTTGTCATAGTGTGCACTTCTACTCTGAACAAGCTTTTCAGTGTTATGCACATTTTGGAGTCTCACATGTTCAATAACATCCTATGTGAGGTCTCCCAACAAGACTAATATGGTGTTGGGGTTCAACTCCATCATGGGTTCGTACTAGCTCCCATATTGAGTCTGTCTATCTTCTCCTTGAGTTAGATGCTCCGTCCTTTCTCTCTTTCATATCTTTGCTATTTTATTTGCTGATCATTAGCTATTGAAAACTTTAAATTAGTGGGTGTAACCCCTAGGAACTACTCCTCATGCGTGTGGTGATAAGTGGTAACTATTTGGTTCCTTATTCTTTATTTCTTCATAATCGAAAGAAGATGTAACCTCCTTTCCTGGGCAAATTGGATGTGTGACATTCGATCAATATGCTAACGTTATTTAAAAGATGGGAAACAAACTTGTAACTTCCCAATTTTGAATTTTGAATTTTTATAGTTTTATGTTAATATTTGAATTACATAGAAATAGTGTTTGAAATAAAATATTTTTACACAATGTGTTAAAAGAAAAATATTACTATCGTGATATTTTATTTTGAGAATAAAATATTTTATGGAATATTACCAAATATATATAAATATTGCGTCCGTTAATTTTTATGATTTTTCATTAATTTATTTAATTTTAGATGCTTTAGTGCTACTTTTGAGGATTAAGATAGGTAAAGTGTTGAAAGTGAATGTTGGCTGCGCAATAACTTTGCAACAACTATGCAATATGGATAAGAATGACTGCTATGCACACAGCAATCTGGATAATTATAAATAAATAAGACGAATAGGATTTCGCCAACCGGCGCGATAAGGACCATATATTATTTTAATGAACAATAAAAATTATGTTTATACCATTAACCTGAACCTCTATAAATAGGGACGATAAGTTGAAAACTATTTATGATAAATTAGAAGATGTACCGGTATGCTGTTAAATCTTTAGCACCATTCATTAAATAAACCAGTTGACCAGAGTTCAAAATCTGGTCGACTACCAATTATTTGTCGTCGACCACAAATGTACCACAAGGTTTGTGGTGGTCGACCAAAAAATTTATTTGTGGTTGACCACGAATAATTTTGTGGTCGACCATTTATTTTGCTGGTTGACCGGCCCCTAACTTTTCATGCGTATATCTATTTCACTACTACAGAAAAATAGTTTAGACATCGGTTGTACTGAAGAATACGCGTCGGTTTTGATGGCGATGTCATTGGCAGCGACGCGCATTGTTTGTGAAGGTATACGCGTCGGCTTATGTGCGATGCCTATAGCCGTTCTCGGAAAAAAATAAAAGTAAGTATAGACGTCGGTTGTAGGTTAAGAATCGACGCCTATTATTAGTTTTAGGCATCGGTTCTTAGCTTGCAGCTGACGTCTATAGTTATTTTTTTTTTCAAAAATTGGTTATAGGCGTCAGTTTTTTAGCAACAACCGATGCCTTTATTTAAAAAAAAAAAAGAATACAACATTAGTAGCTAGATATTTCATGTACATCTGGCAACAACCGACGCCTTTTAAAAAAAAAAAAAAAAAGAATACAACATTAGTAGCTAGATATTTCTTGTACATCCTGGGAAGGATATAAAACAAATGCACAGTCCACAGCCAATAAGAAACAACACTAACACTAGCAATCTACATACATTTTAACGCAGTCACCAACTTAATATAAATGAAACTACAATCAATAACTACTCCAAACATTAGCAATATTATTGTAATCTAGCAATATAAACTAACGTAAGTAAATCATTGAAAATCAAACTAACCATTGAATATAAATCAAAGTACTCCAAATATCAATAACTATTATATTCGTATACTACTCCAATCATCACCATCTTAATATAAATCTAACTATAATAGATAACTACTTCAAACATTAATAGCAATATTAATGTAATTTGTAAATTGCTCAAAACCATTAATTATTAATTAACCAGTAAAATGTATACTAACCAATGAAATAATGTAAATTAATTATTGAAATGTATACATATTTGCATGAAAATCTATAATCCATAAGTAAACCATATTTCAAAATAAATAAGACCAAAAATCACATTCAATAGTCGATAAAATACTGGACCCACATTTCTCGAATCTCATCTATATTCGCTTGATCATACGATCCAACTTTATATGCCTACAACAAACAAAAAAAAAAGTATAATTACTTTATTAATAGAACATATACATGAATGATTAGATAATTCTTAGTTTTCGATAAATATTTATACCTGGTCAAGATGTTTTGATCTACCAGAACATTGTGTGACTATCTAGTACATATTTCTTATTACACAATAGCCATACTTATCGGATCTAGGTTGCTGAGTGCACTAAAATTTTCAACGAGTTGAAAATCAATATTAGTAATTAAACCACTAAAATTTGAAACCTCAAACTTACACAAAAAGACAATTATGCAATAGTTATTTATAATTGTTTACATGCCCAATTCCGACTTGATATCAAATGTGCACGACTTATCCTCTAGAGAATCCAAGTAGTATACCATGTTACGTTGAAGGCATAGCACACAAGCAGCATCCAGTGGTTTCTAAAAGACTTTATAAGAATGTAAGTTTGCATAGATCAGTCACAAATAATTCAACTTAAGCCCAAGCAAAAAAATAGATGAATATAGCTACAACGATTTTACCCCTTATGATACGGTGCTAGAATGTACTTTTTTTCTGTCATTTTTTCAATTGTATTGAGCATGTAGGTAAAACTCGGACTTTCACTAACTAAAAAATTAACAGCCACAGTCAGCGCTGGACAAAGAAACCCAATATTTGCAATCCCGTATTCGTTGCACACCTGATGTAGGTACCTGACATACATTACACCAAAAGGGAAATGTCAAGTTAAAAATTATATGATGTACTTAAATGCAAGGGAGGAAGTCTTACATTTCCCAAATTTGCAAAACAAGTACGTTCAACCATTGCATCTTGAGGAGGTCAGTGATATCGTCGACTGAAACATGAATTACATTGACCTTGTTGATGGGATGGGGAAACACATTCTCATCCATTGTCACGTCAAAGAAATCCGTAGAGAGGAAATCTAGCAGCCAGATCGTGCAATTTTTTGAGAAGGGACTCAAAGATGCCAATGTTGTAATGTCAACAAAACTAGGCCGTGCTGAAGAGACTTCAACACTCAGGGGCTTCTTGCCTTTTTCCTTGGATGCTGCTTACTCCGATAAGTCTTACTGCAGTGATAATTTGTTTGCCATAAAAAAATATTTGACACAAAATCCAATGTAGAGGGAAGCTTTTATGTAACTTCAACTAATTACCTCCGGCTGCATCACTAAATGTGTGGGCCATTGAGTGAAACTGCCTTCACCTACATCCGCTAACTGCTGATGGAATGAACTGGAAGATTCAACTCCATCGCTTCAGGAGCTACAAAGTCAACTGACACTTTGTAATGATTGGGCAGTAGCTATTTACTGTGCACCAAAGTAGTAAGGTCAGATAGATAAACTATCCCATCTCCCACAATTGTAGTTACACTGTTACAAACAAGGGCGAAATGACATGGGTCGGCTTCTTTGAATATTCAATACAAGTAAACAAAATAACATTAGCTGTAAGAATTGAAATGAAGTCAATGCATTCAAAGACATCACAACGCAACACTAAGTACCTCAATGTCAAGATGTGGCTGGGGATCGACTGAGTGGCAGCTACTATGAGTCGGTTGTCTGACGGAAGGACTCACCACCATATATATTTCCATGCCAAGAAAATCTGGTGGTATTTCCATGCTAAGGTGTTGGAAGATCTACAACTGCATCCTAGCGAACTAGGCCTGAATCTGTGTCATAGTCTCATTCATCACCCATTCAATGATGCTCGCCTCCACCTCTATTGTGATTACCTTTCTAATAACATTGATCAACATGACCCACTCGGTCTTCGCCTAGTCTCGTCAGGTCGTCTTTAAACGTCCGTCACAATGACATATCCACCATAACCCCTCACTCGACCAGTGTGCTCCTCCTTGCCAAGCGCTGCCGTAAAGATATCCCGGTGTCTCTTTAGGACAAACGTCCCTTGTCTGGCCTCCTCTTACATTTATATCTGTTTGAAAAAATGAAAGACAAATATAAGTACTTAAATAAATGGCAAGTAAGTTAAGTAATGAAAAAATTATTTATTAATTTATATTTATAATTTTCTCATAATCCTTCTTCGTTTTCTCGTTGGGTATGTAAAAATTGCCATCGGGCCCCATCCTTGGCCTTGCTCAGAGCCAATCTAGACTGCAATCCTGGGTCTAAAGAGTCAAGCTAACTGATTCACATGAGGATGAGAAAGATAGGGGGTCTGCAACAATCTATTTCGACCTCCTAGGAGCATAACCGGCCTAGCATAAAAAGTGTGGGTGCTCGTTATGCGCTTGACTTTGCTTCACCTTCTGACTTTTCTCTTGAAAGTCAATTCACCAACTGCTTTTAGTTGTTACCTAGAAAATAATATAAAAAAATGCTTCGACCATACCAAGAACCCCGGAGTGTCACGATCCTGTTTGAATTTCTCCCACATTTCTTCAGTAATGAATGCGTAAAGCTCAAATAAGTTTTATATTTCGGATGCTCCTGTCTGATGTAATTTTTCACTAAGGAAGCTTTAAAGCATCTCCAACTAGTCTCAGCTACTCTCAATAAAACTGGCTTCAACTTGTCATTCTCAAGATTGAATTTATTCTGCAAAACAACAATATTGAGTAACATTATAGATAAAATCAACATAAATACAATAGCAAATTCATGCATATAAATTCATTGCATATCATAACGTCCTCCCAAATAAGGTCCTTAAGGCCATCCTCAACTGCATGCCAATTGGGGCAGTTTATATGCATATGAATCCGAACCACAGTCTCCACATGATTGGCCAATTGCATACTAAAAGGGCCGGTAGGCCTACCAACCTCATCAAACTCAGCTACTCTTGACGCATCATCCATCTTTTCAACTTTTTGCAAGTGGTAGGACCTCTTGCCGGCTTCTTTTTGCTACTAGTCTGATCATCCATCGCTACGCGCCTGCCTGTATACAAGTAAAGCCACAGCAAATTAGTGTTTCCATAATGATCCTAGCATAGTAACGTTTCACCCCATGCATTTAAATAATAAGATACAAAGCTACAAGTAAAATAATAAAATAACATTCAATTTTGCATTTAGATAACATAATCCAATAACAAGATATTAGCAAGACATGTATAACTCAGAATACAAATGATCTTACATGACAACATGATGACACTATCACGAGCGATGGTCAATCCACAGGTCTTCCCCATGATCCAAACGCATGTAATTTGTCTCTAGGTTATCATCCCATGTAGGTATATGTTGTATGCCAATAGAGAATGGATGTGTTTCGCCACATTGATCATACTCTTCTTCGTCAATGACATCATCAATGCCAACTATATGTCTCTTACCCTAAAGGACAACTAACCACTTAGGCTCAATAGGATCAACAACGTACAAGAATTGTTTTGCTTGTGATGCAAGTATGAAAGGGTTATCAAGATAGCCTATCTGACTAAAGTCTACCAGCGTGAAACCTAATTCATCAACTCTAACACCCTGGTGGTTTTCAACCAGTTTACTGCAGAAAAAAGGAACATTGAGAACCATGTAATCAAGTTCCCAAATTTCTTCAATGACACCATAATACGACATTACGGCATCCACCGGCCTTGCATCAGTGGCACTAGAATATTCTGATGACAGTCCAACCAACGTCACTCCACTGTTCCGCATCGTGCTCTTATCATCTTGGTGTTTTGTGTAAAATGTGTATCCATTAATGTCATATCATCCACTCCCAAGGCCGTAAACTAACCATTTTATTGTTTTCGTAATGGTGTTCGATGTGTATGACGACTGTTGGATCACACTATCTCTGAACCATGGTATAAATGAACGATTATGTTCATTGGTTAGCCACATCTCGCCTTTCGAAGGATTCTGTTGCCTTAACATAGACTTGTGATCATCCAAATATGGATGAACTAGGGATTGCAAGACCAGAAAGGACATGTGCTTTATCTTACATTTCAGCCTTAGGCACGAATGATTTGAATCCAATCATACCTTTACCTCCTAGTCGACCTTCATGTCCCGATTTAGGAATGCCAATGGCTTCCACACTATTTAGGTAATTAGTACAAAATTCAATAGCCTCTTCAGCAGCATAACCTTCAATGATACTCCTTTCCGGTCGAGATCGACATATCATGTATCCTTTCAAAATACATATGTATCTCTCAAACGGATACATATACCTCAAGAACACTTGACCATAAATCTTAATTTTCCTCACCAAGTGAATAATTAAATGCTTTATAATGTCAAAAAATGATGGCAGAAAATACATTCCAAACTGGTCGGCCTGTAAAGCATCCAACGCCTTCGGATCAACGATCTTGCCACAAATTGAGTTGAAGAAGAAGCAGAGCTTAGTTATGATATGTCTAACATGTTTTGGCAATATACCTCATATTGCAACTGGTAAAAACTGTTGTATTAAGACATGACAATCGTGGGACTTCATACCAACCAATTACAAGTCTTTCATCGACACAAGCATCTTGATATTTGATGAATAGCTAGATGAAACCTTAACAGCATTCAGGCACTCACAAAAACTTGTTTTCTCTTGTTTAGATAAGGTATAGCATGCAGGGGCAAATATGTGCGCTTTCCTACTCTTGCGGTGCTAACTGGTCCCGTATCCTCATTTTAACCATGTCTTTTCTAATTTTGATACCAACTTTCGTCATTGCTGGAATATTCAATAACGTTCCAATGATACTATCGTATGCATTTTTCTCTATGTGCATTACATCGAGACATTATCTAACTTGTAAGTGCTGCCAGTATGGTAGATCCGAAAATATAGATCTTTTCTTCCTTAGACTCTTTTGAGGAGGTTTAAAAGTTTTACCAAACAAAATATTTATATTTTGAATTCTTTCGTAAACATGTTTTCCTATTAACAGTAAGCGAGCAACTCAAGTCTCAGTTTTCCCATTGAAATCCTTTTTCTTCTTTCGATATAGGTAGTCAAGTGGGGGAAAGACACGATGACTTATGATCAAACATGCTTTTCTTGTAGTTATTCAACCAAAGATCAATCGTTTCATTTTCACAAACGGGACATGATTTAGCTCCTTTGGTGGTATAACCTGACAAGTTACCATATGCTAGAAAGTCATTTATGGTCCAAAAAATAATAGCATATAATGTGAAATGCTTCTAGCTATATGCATCAAACACCGACATACCTTCATTCCACAACAACCTCAAATCGTCAATGAGTGGTACAAGGTACACATCTATGTCGTTTCTCGGCTGTTTAGGCCTCGAAATCAATGACAACATGATGTACTTCCACTTCATACACAGCCAAAGAGGAAGATTGTAACATACCAAAAGAACTGGCTAAATGCTATGTCGGCTGCCCATATTATTGTATGGGTTCATTCCATCTGTGCATAGTCCAAGCCTAAGATTCCTATCTTCGCCACCGAATTCAGGAAACATCCTGTTTATATTCGTCCACTGGGGAGAATCAGCCTGATGTCTATGTTTTCCGTATTCTTTCCTTCCATCGGCATGCCATTGCATTCTCTTCGCATCCTTTGTATTCACAAACAAGTGCTTGAATCCAGGTATTACGGGTAGATACCATAACACCTGCTCCGGAGGGCCTTTCTTATCCTCACTTTTATCGTGGCTGTCTTTTCTCTTATCCGCGACGCCCCACACTTTGGATATACGTGCAAGTCCTTGTACTTATGCCGGTACAAGATAAAATCATTTGGACATGCATGTATCCTCTCAATCTACATAACCAATGGGCACAACAATTTCTTTGTCCCATAGGTCAAGCTAGGAAGCTCATTATCCTCGGGAAGCATGTCTCTTAAAAGTTCCAATAACCCTGTGAAACTCCTGTCACTCTACCCTTTCTTTGATTTCAAGTTATACAATTTGAACACAGCAGACAACTTTGTAAACTTATTACATCAAGGAAACAAAGGCTTTTCAGAATCGATGAACAGGTCGTTGAAAATGTATGGAGTCTCAATGAGATCATCTTATATATCACACGCCATTTCATCTATCTGATCATTTTGGACATCATTATCTTCTCTTGCCACATTAATCTCATCACTCTTGTTTACAGTGTTCCCCTCCTGAGCACTCTCATTGTCACCAGTGCTCGTCTTAGGAAGCAAACCCTCACCATGCCAAAACCACCACGTCGTGTATAACCTACCTTAAAATCACGCCTAATTAAATAGTTCTTCTCTTCCATATAGCTATGATACTTTTTTAGATTCTTACAATTGCGACAAGGACAAGCCATCAATTCTTCCCGTTTCTTTTTTTTACTATCCTCAGCAAATTTTACAATGCCATTCAAATATTCTAATGTGGTATGTCACCATACATCTAACTCCAATTCATATATATATATATATATCCCACGACCTATTGAGAGGACCAAAACAAGAGTTACTTATGTTTAACAAGTAATTTTTCTTACATTATTTGATTTCTTAATTCATTTGTTTACTCATACTTGTTACTTACGTATCTATTTTCATCACAAACATAATCAAATAAATTTTTACATTATTTGATGTTCATAATTTATTTGTACATCAATATTGTTTGTTATTTAAATATTCATTAATTTATATCACAAACTTAATGAAAGAATTTTTTATTATTTGATTTTCTTAAATTATTTATCATGTTAATTACATATTTATTTCTATCACAAGCTTAATCAAAGAATTTTTATATTATTTGATGTTCATTATTCACTTGAAAGTCAATATTATTTGTTAATTACATATTGATCACTTGTATCATAAACTTTAAGAAAGAATTTTTCATTATTTGATTTTCTTAAATTATTTGTCTTCTTAGTTATATGTTTATTTACATAACAATCTAAACCAAAGAATTTTTACATTATGTGATTTTCTTAATTTAATTCTATATCAATATTTTTCAACAACATATACACTAGCATCACATTTTTAGTTACCATCTCTAGCTCCAGGCAATGCATCAATTTCAAAAAAAATCTTTGTGAGGCATTTTATTGAACATGTAGTGTGCAAAAATTTCCACTTCTGTAAAAATATCACAAATTCATGAAATCTAACTAAATCTTGTGTACCTATAACAATGTGTGTGTGTGTGTGTGTGTATATATATATATATTTAACAAACAATGTCCAAAAAATTGCACATACCCACTAAAATCAACAAAATTCATATTTACCAAATTTATATAGAATTTTATTACTCAAAATGTAAACAAATTCTTCCACTATTACAAACTAACTAAGAAATGGAGAATAATTACCTTCAAAATACCATGAAGAAATGGAGGAAAAGCTATCCAAAAACCGAGAGAAGGTCAGAATGGAGAAAAATCTACAAGGGTTTTGGAAGTAGAAATATGGGCTTGGGTTTAAGGGATTCACGAAATGGCTCTAAAGGCTATAACTAGCATTCGGCCGAAATGCTAAAATGAAACTGGGAGTTTGAAAATATATAAGGCAATAAGCAACCAATGCCTATTAGGAATATATATCGGTTCCTAAGAGGAACCGACATGCATAATCAGACAATTAATTTCAAAATTGTCACGCGTTGTGTTTACACGTCGTTTTTTCGACGAACTGGCGTGTAATGTCATTTTTTATTTCAAATTTTGTAGTAGTGCTTTAAACCCGTATCTTTTTATTAGCAATTTAGAATTGAGATCTGAAAGAAGTAGTGGACTCATGACTTGACAGACTCCAAAACGACGTAAGGTATGCCTTTTTGGGATTTGTCAAAGTACGGTTATTATTTATTTTGATTATATACTATAACCATCGGTAATATTTTTTTAGGTTAATTTCACAAGTCGACCCCAACCTTTAAGTTAAGAATCGGTTTCATCCCCAACCTTTTTTTTCACACTCCACAGCCCCCAACCTTTAATAAATGCACGCAAATCGTCCTTTCTGTCACTATTCTATAAAATTTTCAACAAAATAACGATTATACCACTTAAACTTTTTAATTTTTTTAAAAAAAGTTTAAAAATAATAAAACAATTAAAAAACCCAGCCCACCCCATTCCCACCCCCACCCCCCACATCCCCTCCCCCTCCGGCAGAACGGTATCATTTCGACTGCCAAAAATTAGGGGTGAATCCCCCCATTTTGTTGCCGAAATGGCAGCAAAATACGGAAGGGGGATTAACCCCCATTTGTGCTGCTAGAAAACGGCAGCATTTGCTGCCATTTTCTATCATCACAAATGCTGTTGGAAATGTCAGCGATTTTGCTGCTATTTCCAGGAGCATTTGTACTCACAAATGGAAGGGATACTCCCTCTATTTTTCTATCTGGCAAAAAATGGGGGGATTCTCCCTCCAAATTTGTTGCCGAAGGAGAGTGAATCCCCTCCCTATTTTCTACTGGAAATGGCAGAAATTTCTACCATTTCCGACAGAAAGATGGGAGGATTCACGCTCCATTTGTGAGCATAAATTCTGCTGGAAATGGTAGTAAAATAGCTGCCATTTCCAATAGAAAAATAGAGGTATTCAGTACCATATGTTAGTAGATTTTGAGGGAGGGAGGATTTTCTAGCCGAAATGGCAGAAATTTCTGCCATTTCCGACAAAAAATATGGGGGATTCTCTCCCCCATTTGTGAGTACAAATGTTTCCAAAAATCGCTACCATTTCCGGCAGCATTTGTGCTACTACTGTCATTTTTTAGCAGCACATATGGAAGATGAATCCTCCCTATTTTGCTACCATTTCCGACAGCAAAATGGGAAGGGGGACGTGGGGTGGTGGGGGGTGGGTTGGTTGGGTTTTTTAATTTTTTATTATTTTTAAACTTTTTTTAGAAAAATGAAAAAGTTTAAAGGGTATAATCATCATTTTGTTGAAAATTTTATGGAATAATGACAAAAAGGACGATTTGCGTTCATTTATTAAAAGTTGGGAGCTTTGGAGTGTGAAAAAAAAAGGTTGGGGACGATTTGTGAAATTAACCCTATTTTTTTTTTAAAGCATTTTAGTTTTGGTTAAGCATTGACTTGCGCAATCTAAATGTTATAGAGGCAAATAATATAAGGAATGTGATATTTACTGGTTTCAGGCTAAGCTTAATAAGTTGAGATAGATAGATGATGATTTGTGCAACATTTGGGAAAGTAAAGTCATAAATGCCCTTATATTGCTAAGGATGGATGTAAGTAACGGTTCAACTGCAATGCGAAACTATAGTGTTATGTGCTCTTATGTGACAATGTAAAATATGAATCGTGCCCTATGATTGAAATGATTGATGTACATGAAAATTATATGATACGGTCTAACCATGCATTGGCAATCTTGGATGTAATATATGTGAAAGCATTTGAGCATGATATATTTGGTATTATTGAAATATGTTAATGAGCATATTACGATGCATGCCATATGCACTCATTGAGAATGACGATAAAGAAGAGAACATACAAGTAGCATGAAGATGATTGTCATTAGTCGTTATTGATGATTGTGTGATCCCTATATAGTTATGCCCTTTTTTGATTAGTCGTTTAGGTATATACATTTCATTTGGGGCAGCGTACCCCTGTGGATGTTAGGGGCTTAGTGACTGATTGACTGAGTATATACACTGGACGCAGTGTTGGAGGCTCGGCAGCCCACTGTCTGCGTATATATGCTGGACTCAGTGTTGGAGGGCCCGACAGATGATATGATTTGGTCAGGCAATTCTTATAGATATTAGTAAGTCTTTGGCGACGGTCAAGGCATGGTAAGCCCTTGGAAATAAGGCATGTACACGAGATGATTTATCTTATTGATGATGAACTCATGCGATATACTATATAGAGATACATGGGCCAAGTTGTTTGGTGGTGTGTATAACTATTGTTGCATTTAAGTATCATGTACGCACATAAGTAGGTCGTTACTTATTGAGCATTGGCTCATATATGGTTTTGTATTGTAGGTGTGAAAATATAAGTAATGTGGGTTGGTGGCAATTCCAAATGACCAGAGGACTGTGTACCGGAAATCTGATTGTGGTTATATGGATCCAATAAAAGGGGCACCGTAAATAAAGGTTATAAACCTATTTGAGTGAAAGATTTACTATTTCATAAAGATAGAATAATTTATAAAATCAGCCTCCAATCTTTCCTTTTAAGTAAACTCTGTTTCTGGTCTAATAAATATAATAATTTTATTATATATCATTCTTTTAATATAATTAAGAATATTTTGGAAGAAAAACATTATTTGACTTTAACTACTAAATTATTATGATATATTCCTTGTAGAATATTTTGACCAAAATAATTTATTTTTCATCGAGAATGAGAAATATTATAATATCTGAGGGTGTTACAGAACTGGCCACTTAGGCGGCCTGCGACAAGACCTGCAAAAAGCCCTAGCTAAGCCAACTCGTGCTTGTATTGAACGGGCCAAAGCTCGAGCCGAGCCCAAAACTGGGGCAACGTCCAAGTTGGGCCCATAAAATGGGCCAAAGATGGCCTATAAATCAAGCTCTTTTTGGCTCGGGCTGGAAAAAGCCCTTCCTGGTCGAGCTGAAATTTTCATCTCGAGCTGGCTCAATTCAACTCATCTCAATTGCATCCCTACGCCATTCCAGTAATTTCCCGATATTTAATCTTATGTACTTTTTTTTTTTTTTGAGTTTTAGTAACTTCTTGGTATTCTCACTGAGGATGTAATCATCTCTAATCGCGTCTTATTTATCTCTAACATCCCACTCATGTCTGTCGAAAATTTGAATCCCAAAACATGAAGCATGTTGAAGTATAAAAGGCCAATCTCGACTCGGATCTAGTATTGCAGTTTTAAAATAATGACTCTCACTATTATTTACACACTGCTAGTGCTCTATATAATGCTCAATCAAATATGCTAAAGCAAGTAAGATACTAATAAAATTAGTGCAGGTTGAAATTATAAGATAGTTAACCATATGGGTCTCACTTGTGTTGGAGCGCTCAGGTATTGACACGTCTACAATAAGCAACTTTAATATTTTAATTAAAAAGTTGACTTCATTGAGAGCGTTGAATTATTGATATGTTCACAATCTTCAGAGCAACATTGGTTGAATTATTGATATGTTCACAATCTTCAGAGCAACATTAATATATGGTGAAAAAACACAAAAGGAAAAAAACTCAAAAGTGTAAAATGAGAGGGAAAAGACATATTATCAAATAATGGAGAAAATTTTGGGGGAAACATACATATATGGGGAGGAAATTTTTTATTTGGCCGCACAATTGGACAAATTGGTTGCCATGCTTTTTCAAATTAAAAAATGTGAAGGGGAATTTTAGCCCCTTATTTACCCAATCCCCCCCCCCCCAAAATGGGTTTATTCCCTCCTCTTCTCCCAACACTATTTGCTATTGTACGGTGAAAAAACTGAAATTTGAGTTTTTTCCACCCTACATTAATTGTGTTGTTACGGAGTTAATATTTAATTTTTTGTTTCACGATATAGACACCTAAAGAACGAGTTAATCATTTCAATAATCACTGACTTTTTGTTTAGGTTTTCACTTGATTACTAAACTTTAAAATGTTTTTCAAATTTGAAACGGCACTCAAAAATTCTAAAGAGACATGATATATGAAAAAGTGACATTTAAATTTGACGCAAGGTCACTACACATGATAATAGGATAATTGTATGCGGGGTCACTAAACCTTCACACAACTTGCAATTAGATTGCTGAATTTTAATTAGTTAAGCTATTGAGCTTTAATATAAAAAATTATTGGCTCGCTCAACTCATATACAAATGATTAGATTACTGATTTTTTTTAACTTATAACTAATTGATTTGTTGGATAATAAATACATACATGTGATCATCATTCAATAAGAATTGATATTACTTTTTCATGTCTCCTTAGAAATGAAATTATCCATCAATATCATATTTCAAATTTATGCACACATGGAAAAATAAAAATTTGAAATCTTATGTGATATATCAGATATATAATCTAGTATTAAGGAAGAAGAAGGAGATGAAAGAGCTATTTTTTTTATTGTATTCCACATTTTGCCACCATCACTAGGAACTATAAGAACACAAGTTTCCTATAACATGATTAGAATGGTGCGTCAGAGGATGATAGAAATTAAATGAGTGGTCAATATATGTACAGTAAATATGATTCATAGGCAATATGATTAATTTTATTTTGAAAAAGAACGAAATAATACTAATAGGAACTTTGGAAATGATGAAACTAATCAAAGTTACTAATTGGCCATCTCTAACCCGAAACTCTTTTTTCTCCTTCACTATCCTCTAAAATAGAAATTCACAATCTCTATTTCTTTTAACATTTTACAACCCAAAATCTGATCCAGATTTTATCCAAATCTCTATATTTCCTATTTAACTCAATTTACAATTATTTAACATATTTTACAAATTAAAAAATTAAATATCAAATATAATTAAACAAATAATTGAGTCATTAATCGAGTAATTAACTCAATTAGTCAAATATGTAATGTATGCATATTTGTTTTCACGAATCCTTGTTTTTCTTTTTTTCATCCCAAATAGAACTACTCTATTAAATACACATGAAATAAAAAAAAATTATTGTAATCAACAAACGAGATAATAAGTATGAGATAACTAAATTATATGATGTGATTGAAAAATGGCGACAAATAAAATATAAAGACCAAAATGACGAAAAAATAAAAAACTATGAATGCTGAAAAAAAGGTAGGGACTAGCTTGCAATTTACAGAACGACATTTCCGTAAATTGCAAGAGTCTCTATAATGCTCCTCCATTTGCATAGTGAATATCCAATCTTGGAAAGTGAATATCCAAACTTAGGAAATTCACTATAGCCATCTCCATTTGGAGATGGCAAATGGAGGTGGGTTGGAGCATCAACCCACCTCTATTTTAGAGATAGAGGTGGATTGGAGATGCCCTCAGAAGGCTTAAAAAGTTGATGAAGAATATTTTATCATTGATCTCTCAGGTTGCGTTAGGCCGCATCCCAGCACATTGATGGTGTTTGGAAAGAGGAAGTCAATTCATAATTATGCCTTACAATATTTTAGATCGGAAGAGCGGAACCTGGCATCTTCTATTATTATCTTTGTGTGACATCTGATTGCACAACTCTATCTAATTAATTAGTAATTAGTTTTTCTAAGAATAATCATGATATCCAACTACTGTTGGCACACTAAAAGTGGAAGTTTATTTTTGTTAATTATCTTTTAAAAAATAATTATATGCCTCATGGTGTTTGGTGTTTTAATGTAATAAATGTGTATAAATGTAATGTCAAACATGTTCCTCTTCAGAAATATTTAGGTCGAAATTATATATATACACATTGAAGATATTCACCTTGTTAACTAATTACTTATTTGGTAAATTTGAACAAAATTTTGACTTGTACTCAAACTAAAAGAAAATTCTGAAAGAAGAAATGCATGAAGTAAAATGGGTTGATGTAAGCTACAGTTCTTTTTAGTTACACAATTGTGTGATACATGGACAAAAACTATTGACATAATAAACAAAGGTATTAGAAGTATAGAATAACGTCAAATGTACGGACAAAATTCTATAAAGGAACTTAGCATAATATCTATTTTATATTCGTACAAATATTAATTGATAGGTATATAAATTACATTGATCCAATACTCATAAGTGTGTTTAAATATTTAAATTTTATTTTATGTTTCAAAGTGTGTATTTATGTGTTTATGCATTAAATTTTAGGTTTCAACTAAAAAAGGAGTGAAACTAATGAATTTGGAGCAATTGCACAAGCTTTGTGAAGATTCGGAACCAAAACAGACCAAGAGAAGAGTTCAGGAATCAAAAGAATGAAGAAAAAATTTTCCGCGGAGAATCCTATGTTGCGGCCACAATGCTTTCGCATTACGCCGGCCAAGAAGGAAATTACAGAGGCAAATTTGTACTGTGCGGCAACAAGGTGCGGCCGCACTCCGCACAGTTATACGGGTAGCAAGCACAGATTTCTTTTCCTAATCCATTTGACCTCTAATTTTGGTATTTCTTGGGCACGACTTTAAGGCTTTTTTTTTTTTTTTGGGATTTTGAGCTTCTTATAATTAAAAGAAGAGGAGATCGGAGATACATAATACACAAAAACATCATAGAAAAGAGCGGAAAAATAACAATATCTACTTCCGAATACTTGAGGGTTCAACTTAGAGATTCAAGACGGAGAAGTTTGGTGAAAGAGTTCTTTATCTTATTCAATATCTAATTATCCGGTTATGCACTTTATTTTATTTATTTGTGTTTTTCATTCATTAAAATTTGGATGAACGATATAACCTATACTAGTTGAAACCCTAGTCGTCTTATTCCATGCTTAATTCATGTAATTAATTTTTATGTTAAATTTTTATAAGTGAATTGTTTTTATATTCATCTTTTTGGTCAATTGATGAATGAATCTATGGACTTTTGCTGAACTCGAGAGATGAATACTTAAGTTAGTTTATGCAATAAGAATCACTAATTGAGACAAGACAAAGAGATTTGCATGTGGTTAGTGCGATCCCTGTAAGTTGAACTTCGGGGAGATTTATATGAATTTCTTACTGTTAAATTCGTAGAGGATTGATAACACACTCACTAGATATAGGTGAGGGGGCCTAATTAAATAGAATTAACTAGCTTTAAGAGGAGTAAATTAATTTAGTGAAACTCAATCAGTAATGTGGATTAATTGTAGAGAGACAAGGTAGACCAATTATAGTGAAGTCGTGAGTCCTAACACATATCCGTGATCTAATTCATTCTAAATCATTGTATCTATTTTATTTACATAGTTTTATTTACTTATTTATTTTATTTTATTTTCTTAATAAAATTCAATATTTGATCATTCAAATAAAGTTCGAACTAATAATTCTGATATTCAATTTGATCCTCGTGGGAATGATGACTCGAACTCATTGTCCACTTTATTACTTGTCATGACCCGTGCACTTGCAGACATATCATTTTTGTTGATCATGGATCACAAAAATTGCATCTACTCTAATAATCACTTCGCAAAAATCAATGGTTAGATCCTTATCCTAAAAAATTAATTTGAAGAAAAATAATTGTAAACTTGAGTATCTACTTACATCTGGGGTGGATTACAACTCAGACCTGACAAATTAATTGAATTGAGATCAAAATGATTAAGCTAGTTTATTGAGGATAATATTGCTAGTATATAAAATAAAAGCAGGACGAGTTTACTTAAAGCATTTCCAATGCAAATGTGCAATCTGGAGGTGACATGGAGAAGAGAGATAGTTATGAGAACTACGTTAGAACGGTGCCACCGAAACCCACAATGGATTGATTCGTCACTCAGAAAAGCTAAAATCGTGTAAGATTTAATCTTATACCCAAACTTCACGACTTACGAACCTAGGGTATGTTAAACCCTAAACCCAATAAGATGCGGAAGAAAGAACCCTTCATTGATTGGCCCGAACACCCAAGAACGATGGAAGAAAAGATAATTTTCCTCACAAGAAATTGTATTAATCTCAATGATGATAAAAGTCGTGCATTGTTTACAACGTAAAAGGGTTTAAATAGTCGAGAAATAAACTTAATCTAGTTAGGATATAATTAAGGAATAATTAAAATACAAAAGAATTAAAAAGAATAAGGAAAATATGAAAATTCAGCTGATTCTATGCAAAAATCAGTCAACTGCCAATTTCCATTGTAGGCCCTATATTTGTTGGCCTTCCTCCAAGTTGGCCCCTAAAGTTTCTTCTTGAGTAATTTGGCATTCTAACTCGAAATTTCCGCTCAATTGATCAGCAACTTCAATTAAATTAATTGTTTTAAGTTCTTTCTCATCCAATCCAAGATATAAGCTTGCCTCTTTTTCCACTTGAACTTTATTCCATAACTTTTGTGCAAGACTCGTCATTGAAGCTTGGATTTTCTTTGCCCTTGAACATGTAATTGGACCATCCGGCATGTGAACCCAATTTTGGCCTCCATGATTCTCATCAGATAGACACATAATATTTACAAGTTTCATTTTTCTGTCTCTTCTTTCTTACCTTTTTCCCTTTTTATTTTCCATTTTCTCTCTACAATGTCTTTGACAATCTCTAGCAATAGAAAGTGTCAAGCACATTGTAAAGAAAATATGGAAAATAAAGAAAGAAAAAAGAGAAAGAAAAAAGAGAAAGAAGAATGAGAAATTTGAAATTTATAATTTTATGTGTCTATATCTCTCCTCCACGTCACTTCATGACTACACATTTGCATTAGAGATTTACAATTAGATTACTTTTTTCTTGGGTAACAATAAAGGCCCACTAGGTCTCAATTAAGGGACATTTACACAAATACAAAACAAATACAAACAAAACTTTTACACTGTTCACAAATAAGGTAGGTACATGATTGTCTTCAAAAATCAAGTGGGTAAAAGTCACAAAGTCACAATAAGTCACAACAGCCAACGAGTCACAATCACAGACAGCGAATCATGGCATTCACAAATAAGGTTGGTTAGGATTGTTTTTAAAAATCTGGTGGGTACAAAGTCATAAAGTCACAGTAAATCACAATGGCCAATGAGTCACAACCACTGGACAACGAATTACAGAAAGTCAGAACCACTGAATAGTAAGTCAAGACGGGTCACAACCACTGAACAGTGAGTTACAGCCCACCAGACAATAAATAACAAAAAATACAAGTCACAACACCGCCAACGAGTTGTAGCGAGTCACAAAACACTTCGACGAGTTACAGAAAAACATAAGTCACATTACTACCGGTGAGTCACCTCTGACTTGCTGGTCACAACACAACCAATGTTATCATCACCACTACCACCGCAACATAGCCATAATCGCCACCACAATGCCCTCCGAAAACCCTATATTAGATCCCTATTTCTTCAATTTCATCTCCGATGAAAAACTCAGTCGGCGGCAAAATCATGAAAATCCCTAAATCAAAACTTCTAATATAAAATCAGATTTTACATCACCACAACATCCATAAACTCGCTGGAAATTAAGTCCTCGCTTATGCACGAGTAAAGAGGAACTCCATTATTAAAACAAACCTAAATTCGCAATTTAGGGCGTGAATGCAACGTTCTAGATTGTAGATTTCACGATCTCAAATTGTGAATAATGATGAACGGCGTTTCTGATTGTAGCGACATGCACTTATAGAGAGAAAAAAGAGAGAAACATGAAGAGAGAGAGAGAGAGAGCGATTGGAGGAGACGATCACGTGCTAGGGGAAATGATACTTGATTTTTTCAAAGTGAAAATTTTGTCTCTGATTTTTAAAGATGGGAGCTAAAAGCGTCTCATTCCCATAATTTTCCCCTCAATTAAACCCCCAACCCTAAAAACCTGTTCAATATAACTCAAAGACTTGGAGAAAAAGACCAAGACAAAGAAGAAAAGCAGGCAATCAAAATAAAAAGGGAGAAGCCAATTTCAAAGAGAGAAGATTTTAGTTGATTGCGTTCATGAATAACTCCAATTGTGTAAAGAAATCAACAAGCTGTAGCCCACATTCGATCAGTCTGGCAATATCTCATCATCTGGTGGTCCAATCAACATAAAGATTGGACAACATCTTTAAAACTCATTGAAATACCCTAAATTCTTGAAGTTTTGAGCGCTACTAAAGCCGCATTTCTTTTTTAATTTAGAGGATAAATTATTATTATTTTTTTTTGAAGAAACAAAACTTTAGAAAAATATGTGCAGAAACATATTGATAAATTTAAAATACATAATGCCTATTTGTATGTGTATAATTGTCAACAAAAGTAATTAAGCAAAATATGAAATCAAAGAGATACTTAACAAAAGAGAGCATTACATAAAATAGAAAAAATATTTATAATAAAAATATTTGACCGGCCCCACTCGTCGCCTCGTCCATACAAAGCCCCTTAACCTAGAAGGAAAGAAAGCTGGGGTGAATATAATAAAATTATACTCAGTGAGACAAAGATAATAATCCATGTCAAAACCAAACATGCAATCATTATTGTAAACTCTAATCTTTAAACTTCAAAACTTTTCAAGGTGTACTGGGGCTATCCCAAGGGCATATTTTTGACCTCGGACCAATTTATGGTCCCTGACAACATATATAGCGCTCTACTAATCATAATTACTGGGCAGGCTATCTCAAGGGCCTACTTTTGACCCCAGGCCAGTTTGCGGTCCCTAGAAAATCTTTTCATGCATTCAAATCACGACCATAATCACACATAAAGAAAAGACGGGATCAATTAACCAAAATTGCATAATGTAAACCCCACCTCGGAAAGTCTTGAAAACGTGATCTTGAAAGGTTGAACATGTGCTACTAAAGTTTGAGCTTTAAAGGGCCCTCGTCTAAATGTGAGTGATTTAGTATGTTCAAGAATCATTATTGAAAAGAAATTCTCAAGGCTTAAAGGCTTAATTGAATGCTTATGAAAGTTGAAGTGTAAAATTTTAAGAGATTCTTTAAACGTTTAAAGATCTAATTGATCACTAATAAAAGTTAGAATTTACAATTACGCAAAACCTGAAAGTTTGGGAGTCATCAAAATTAATTAATTAAATTATTTGGGGATTGGTTTTGCTTGAAATAAGAACTTTGGGGTTAAGTTAAAAGAGTAGGGAACATTTTGGGTCAATACTAGAGTTTATCATTTATTTAGGACTTACTTATATGTCTTTAAAAATTTAGGGGGACTAAAATGTAATTTTTGAAACTCTAATATCCAGATCCAATACTCAATGGATTAAATGTGAAATATGAGAGAGAGAGAGAGAGAGAGAGAGAGAGAGAGATGAGACGTCTAGGAAAGAATTCAAACATGGGGAAAAGTTTCAAGTTCAAAATCCGACTAATTTTTGGGGATATCGAATTCATTTATATTAAGTTGGTGATAATTACTTTAAAGTATATGTAAATTGTTATTGTTGGTGCTACTTTTTCTTGGCTAGTTGTGGCTTGTGCATTTATTGTTTTAGAGTCACAGGAACACTGGCAGAATTTGATCTGGTGTAATACATATATATAAAGTATTTGGCGTCGGTTGTTCTACACAAACCGACACCTAAATTTATTTTAAAATTAAAAAAATATATATTTATACTATAGGCGTCAGTTGTTGACATGCAATTGACGCCTAAGTTGTACTATAGGCGTCGGTTACTAACAAAAAACTGACGCCTATAGTTTAATTTAGGGGCCGGTCGTAGGAGAACAACCAACGCCTATAGTATAACAAAGGCGTCAACAAACCATCAACGCATATGCACTTATAATAAACGTCAGTGACATAGGTGTCGACGTAAAAAATGACGCGTATTCGTGATTACAACCGACGCCTATTAGGCTTTTCTATAGTAGTCCTAGTTTCCTCATTTCAACTTCAGTTGCAAAGTTTGTATGCTAGTTCTACAACTTCCTCTATAAAAAGGTAGCATCGGAAGCTAAATCGATCCTAACAAGTGGTATCAAAGCCACGGGTTCATTATTGATCCCGTGCTATAGTGAGGTTTAGTTACTAGAAGAGAAGCAGCAAAAATCATGGTGACAAAGTTTGAAATAGAGAAGTTCAACAGGAATAATTTCTCGTTATGGAAAATGAAGATGAAAGCAATCTTAACAAAAGAAGATTGTTTTGAGGCAATTAGAGAAAAGGCCAGCTGTGATTACAGATGATAGCAAGTGGAAGAAGATGAATAGCACTGCTATGGCAAATCTACATCTAGGCCTTTCTGATGAAGTTTTGTCAAGTATAGAATAGAAACAAACTACAAAAGAGATTTGGGAGACCTTAACAAAGTTATATGAAGTGAAGTCAATACACAACAAAATCTTCTTAAAGAGATGACTCTACACTCTTCGGATGGCGGAATCCGCTTTAGTGACGGATCACATCAACACGATGAATACACTATTTTCTAACCTATCAAAGTTGGGTTACAAAATAGTGAAAATGAGGGTGCATACCAGATTCATATGATCAACTCATCATCAACCTGACCAATAACGTTCTCTTAGACTATTTAGTCTTTGAGAATGTTGCAACCACTATTTTGGAAGAAGAAAATAGGCGGAAGAATAAGAAGGATAGGTTGGTAAACTCACAGCAAGCTAAGGCCGCTACTGCAGAAAAGCATAATAGGCGTCGGTTGTAATGAGGAACATGCGTCGGTTGTGGAGACGATGCTATCGGCAGCGACTCGAATTGTTAAGGTATACACATTGGTTGTTGAGCGATGTCTAAAAATAACTATAGGAGTCGGTTGTTTCACAAAAACCGACGCCTAAAGCTAATTTTTAAAAATAAATAAATAAATAAAATAGACAATAGGTATCGGTTGTTAAGTAGGAACCAATGCCTAAAGTCAACTTTAGGCATCGGTTTCTACTTAACAACCGATGCCTATTGTCATTTTTTTTGGGTCCTTCTTCTCTAGATCTATCAGCCAATGTAATTAAACCCCTTGATATTCAAAATTCAAACTCAAAATTCAAATCAAATTTTCAAATTTTGTAGGGCATTTTTTTCATCAAACACAATAAGTTTCTGATTGTGCCATTAAAATCACAAACTCGTTTTCCATTAAAAAAAAAAAAACTAGACCCAGTGCCAAATAAAATATCTTAATCTCAATACTTGGAAGATGCTAGCATACGATCAAGAAGCAACAATCCCTACCATAAAACAGAAACAAATTAATGGAGGGTTGCAGTTTACCAAAATCATTATAATTAGTCACAAATAGACATCTCGTCTTCCACCGCCGCCGCCCTGCAGCAGTCATCTCCTCCTCCACCAGCTTCTATCAAACGTCCTGTGGTATTAAGCACAAAGAGTTGGCACGCAGGTGAAAAATCAAGGCATGAGAATCTGGAAGCATCATCAAAAAGGAAAAATTGGTCTTCTCGCTATCGTCCGCTTCAAAGATCTGGCAGGCAATTAAATGGGCGTACATATATATATATATATATAGATAAATATATAAAGCATAGGCATCGGCTGCTTGAAAGCAACCGATGCCTATTATATAGAAAAATTTTTTTATATATAATAGGCATAAATATAATTTATAAATATATAAAGCATAGACATCGGTTGCTTGAAGCAACCAATGCCTATTATAAAACGCGTCGGTTCCTAACAAGGAACCACTTGTATAATAACAAATAGGCGTCAGTTGCCATAAGGAAATCAACGCCTATGTCAACGTGTATGATATACACGTCGGTTCCTCTAAAGAAACGAAGTGTATAATAAGCAAATTAATTTCAAAAATGTCACTGCGTTCTATTTAGGCGTCGTTTTTTGCAAGAACCGACGTGTAATGTCATTTTTTATTTCAAATTTGTAGTAGTGGGCCCTATCGATGATGAGAGGTAGATCAATGGAATGTGGTTCTAGTGGAAGCCATAGTCATAGTAGATCTAAATCAAGAAGTAAGAAGAGACGTCAAAATTGTGGCAAGATAGGGCACCTTAAGAAAGAATTTTGGATAACAAGAAGAATGTAGAAAATAATACAAATGGCCTCAAGGTAACATTGCAAGCGCCTCAGAAGATGATGAAGTCTTATATGGTGAAGTAACTACAGAAGGCAAATCTTGCTTTGTTGATGTCTGGCTTATGGGCTCAGGAGCCACATGGCACATGACATCTCAGATAGAATGGTTTAATCAATATAAGACAGTTTCAAAAGGATCAGTATTCATGGGCGATGATTATGGCTTGGAGATTATTGGAGTTGGCAACATCAAGCTAAAAATGTATGATGGTACAGTTCGTATTATTCAAGAAGTACGACACGTGAAAGGTCTCAAGAAAAATCTTATATCTCTGGGATATTTAGATGATCTTCAATGTAAGACCTAGTGTGAGAATGGTATCATGAAAGTGATAAAAGGTGCGCTTGTGATAATGAAAGTTGAAAAGATAGCTCCTAAATTGTGGATGCTTAAAGGAGAGACAATACAAGAATTAGAAGCATCTCTTGCATCGAGTAATTCAGTGGAAGAATCAACGATATTGTGGCACCGCAAGCTTGGTCACTTGTCAAAAAAGGGTTTGAAGATTCTCTATGAACGAAAGCTTCTCCTGGGGCTCAAAAAGATATCATTACCCTTTTGTGAGCATTGTGTCACTAGTAAGAAACACAGGTTGAAGTTCGCCAATTCGAATGCCAGAAGTAAGGATGTTTTGGAGCTAGTTCATTCTGATGTTTGGCAAGCACCAGTGACATCCCTCGGAGGTGCAAGATACTTTGTATCTTTTATTATAATTATTCGAGGAGATGTTGGCTATATCTAATCAAGAAGAAGACAGATGTGTTTTCAGTTTTCAACGCTCTTCCGATCTCGCAGGTTGAACTTGAATCTGGTAAAATGATCAAGTGTCTAAGGTCAGATAATGGAGGTGAATATACTAGCAATGAGTTTGACGCATTTTGCAAGTAAGAAGGCATCAAAAGATAGTTCACAGTTGCATATATTCCTCAACATAATGGAGCAACAGAGCAGATGAACAGGACATTATTAGAAAGAACAAGAGCAATGTTGAAAACTGCAGGACTTGCCAAATCATTTTGGGCAGAAACGGTGAATACCACTTGTTATGTGATAAATCGTTCTCTATCAACAGCAATAGACTTGAAGACACCGATGGAGATGTGGACTGGTAAGCCCACTAATTATTTGCACCTTCATGTATTTGGATGTTTTACATACGTGATGTACAATTCCCAAGAAACATCGAAGCTGGATCTGAAATCCAGAAAGTGCATTTTCTTCGGATATATTGATGGCGTTAAAGGGTATCGCCTATGAGAT
The DNA here is from genome assembly GCA_963692815.1 of Nyctanthes arbor-tristis. Taxonomy (NCBI): domain Eukaryota; kingdom Viridiplantae; phylum Streptophyta; class Magnoliopsida; order Lamiales; family Oleaceae; genus Nyctanthes; species Nyctanthes arbor-tristis. The sequence goes on from CAVNYN010227282.1 coordinate 25,829, forward strand.
CCTACTGCCTACAAGGTAGTTATCAGCAGAGATGTAATATTTGCATATGATAAGCTTCAAGAAAAGGAAAATGATAGTACCTCAAAAGAAACACCAAAGACTACTAAAGTTGAGGTTGAAAATAAACAAAAAGTAGATTTTTCTGAAGCAGCATCACAGTACGAAGAGGAAGAATAGGCTAAGTCTATAGCTCCAGAACTCCGAAAGTCGACTCGAGATAAGAGACCGCCAGCTTGG